>VXBT01002610.1:7744-26044 GCA_013400235.1 Oriolus oriolus
AAAAAAACAAAAAATCAAGACAGAAAAGTGTGTTTCTGGCCCCTTTTCCCACACAGATCATCAGGCTGCCCCTGCAGGGAGTACCCCCTGCCACAGCCACTCTCTTGGGTTACCAGTGTGACGCGTGGCGTTGTTCAGCCAATTCCACACATGCACCGTCCCTGAGAGAGAAGACCGTTTCCAAGTTTGAAAGGTCAGTAAGCCTCCAGTTTGCACATGCCCCCGATCCTGTCTCTGCAACCCATTTCTGCCCCTCACAGCTGTCAGTGGTACTCACACAACCCGCCAGGCCTTCTTTAGCACCTACAATAAGACAATGACATCAGAAAAATGGTGAGGCTGTGGCATGACCCCTAAAACACTCAATGTGTCCCATCAGTTCATCTTCCCACATAATTTCTGAACTGTTTCCTCTATTTGCATTATTTTAAAAAAACTAATTATGGCTTCATTTTTGTTTTTCTATAAGTCCTCACTAACTCAGTTTGAATCACTCGCTTTACTCCAGATTTATCCACAGGCAATTGGAGCAAAATTTTACCATGGGCACCCTTGACATCTTGACAAATTCAGAACAAAATAGAACTAAAAAACCACCCTAATGAGAATGAAAACTTAAGCAGCTTTCATTATAAAGAATAATTTACCCAGAATCTTTAGGTTAGAACTAAGGGCAGCCTAAACAAATGCACCCACAGCTGTGTGTTCCCTGTCTGTGGCTGGGAACAGGAACAACATCCATTTTTAAGTTTGTTTAAATGAAACAGTAAATTAAAAGCTAAAGTATCTCCAGACACCGGTCTGTTCTGCTCCATCTCCAGGCCCTCCTCCATTTCATACCTCCCAACCTCTACTCCTTTCCTTTCTGGGATTTGGTACCCTCTATATTTTTACACAAGGAGCTGCTTCTCCCTTGGGCGTCCTTGGGAGCCACCAGTCAGCTGCCTGAGGAAATCCCCAAGTTTCTTGATGAATTCACTCTCCTCCAGTTTTTGTCAAGCCATCCAGTCCCCAAGGCTCCCTCTTCCTCCAGCAAGTAAATTTGCTACTTACAAAGCTACGCTGGGAAACAACCCTGCCCTCTGCCACAAGCCGTGTCCCCCTCAGCTCTGACTGTCTTTTAACTGCCTGCCCCAGGATCCAGTCCTGAATCCAAGCCCTTCAAGATGTTTTTTGCAGACCTTTACAAAACAGAAACAGAGAGAGCATGCAATTCAACAGCCATTTTTGTAATGTTGCCCTTTCAGGGTGAAGACAGTTTGAAATTAAACCAGCTGCAGCTTGACTTGTCAGTCGAACCAGCTTGTGAAGGGTTGTGTTACTTGACTGACACTTATCTCTGCCATGGGTCAGTACCAAGGTACACGAGCTGCCAGGGGAAGTGTGAAGCTCACGAGGCTCTCAGATAAATTCACTGTGCTGAAATTAGTCCACGCAATCCACACATCAGGGTCTCATTTCCACCCACACAGTTAATGGTGTGTGGTTTGGGGCTTGCCTTCTTAAGAGGCATAAGCTTTACTTCTTTTTGTATATTTAGCATTTCTTAAGACACAACAGGTCAGCATCTTAGCTGTTATGAAATGTGTGCAGTGCCAGAAGGGACCAGACTGTGACCTGTCTGCCTAAGTAGGAAAACCTTGGATAATTATCTGGTTGACAAAAGCACGTGGAAAACAGTCGCTTCAGGTGTTGAAAATTCAGGCTGCTTATCCCATACATCTTTTATCAGAAAAGTGTATCAACCCCTAGAACAATTAGCTAGGTGGAATGCCAGTGGAGGATACCCCACTGCCTGATCCTTTGAAAAAATAACAGGTATTTTTCTATCACATATGCTCCAGTTCCAGTAAAAGTCATCAGGCTTGACCCAGGAATCATCTGCTGAAGGTCTGAGATTCATTTTACATGGGAAGAGAAGGCACGCTGATTGCAATAATGGCCCCTTCTGTCCCTAAAACCTATGAAACTATTAAGTCCATGGAATGATGCCAGCTCATATCCAGCTCCTAATGTGAATTTGAAGAAGACAGTCCTATAGCAAGGCTGTGCCTCATCAGCTGTAACAGTCTGTGTAGTGTGTTCCTCATTTGGTGGATACAAACACAAACTCAGCTGTTCAGGTCACTGCATGGGGAGTAGCATTTTTTAAAGGCCTGGCTCAGGGAAAAAAAAAAAAAAGTATTGTGCTTTTCTAAAATCACATCTGAAAACATTAAAGAGAGAGCCTAACAGGAAGGGCAAGGATTACTTAGGTAGAAGACACATGGGAAAGAAAACAGTACTTTCTTGTGCCCTTACAGTGGGTGTCCATGGTTTCAGAAGAGCGCTTTCAGAAGGAGCCCCTGCAAAAGTCCTCCCTCACACCACGCTGTGATGTGTCAGAAACCTCACTCCAGTGTGTGAGAGAGAGCAGCACACGGTGAGACACCGGGCACAGCCAGGAACAGCCCTGCTCTCCTTCACACTGATGATGCCTAAGGCATCACCGAAGCTCCCAAACCCCAGGCTGCTGTTCTTTGCTAGAAAGCAAAGGGTGACATTCTAATAACTTTAATTTCTCCAGCTTCTGTGAGCTGGTTATACCACACAAATTCATGGGCTACCACAATAAAATAACATTCTGCAGTGCAGCTTTTAACCTGTGTTTGCTGATTAGAAAGCACAGCAAATAAAAATTGCATTCAGAGGTGCATTGCTACATAATTTCTGTGACACTTGATGGTGCCTTTAATACTACTCATGTCCATGAAGTGTACATAAAAGGAACCTGTTGTAAAGTCAGTTTCGTGGTAGTCTGACTTCAATCAGCTTTGAATGACAAATTGCAGCATCGTTAAATGCAAAAACTCTCATAACATGTTCTCTTAAGGTGTAAAATGAAAACTAGAAGCCTCTGTACAGTGCATAGGAATTAAACCACAGTGTTCTTTTGTTTAAAGTCATTTCAACTCCTGATATTGTCCAAACGACTCTGACCCTTTGCTTTTAGCAAGAAGGATTTCCCTCACACCCTTTTATCCTTAATGACTTCAGATGAAGTCTTGGTCTGCTGCCACTCTGAATAGACTTGAGCTACACAACTGTCTGTTTTCTCATAGCCACTGAGCCTTTTATTACGCTGGAAATAAAACTCAGTGGCCTTTAGAATGCTAAAGCAAACCTGACCTGTTCTTATAAGCACTCTTATATGCAAACACACACAATATTTAAACATCATTTAATTCCATCTTTTTTTCAGCCATGTGGCAGCTCTGCACATAAAAGCCTGTCCCGTGCACACTGCACTCAATTCCTGAAAATAAAGGGCACACTGAAGTTGCTTCTTGTCAGAACTCGTGGAAGCCCTTGGCCTATAACTCTGCATATCTTTGAACCATGTAAAGCAAACATCTTCTCACAGTAATTTTACATATAATGATATAACAATAAAATCCATCAGCTGAAAGAGGATATGACTTATCTGCTGCAAAGGTCATAAATGAGGATTGTAATGATGTGAAGTGTAACATCTGAGCTTGCAGGCATCAGAAGGAGCATTTAATTGATGAAGTATTTATGAAGTATCAAGCATCACTTACTGGAAATGCTTTAATTTATGACTGGTATAAAATCCAACTTCCTAAATAGGTTAACAACAACAGCAATTCTGTGGGAGATACTGCTGCTGTCAGCCCCTCTCTGCAGATTCAGCTGCAGGGTTTGCAGTCTGTTATTTCATCTCTTCTGGTGGAAAATAAGAATTATATTCTGATCCTCTCTTGAATCTCAGTGGTGCCAAGGCTAACTGGAAAAGCAGTTAACGAGCAGGTGATGTGTCATCACCATGAAGAGACCATCTCCCACGTCAAGGTATTCACACACAGCCGTGCCCCAAACCTCTGGGAAGACAGGAGTGAAGGCACTTACTTGGGCCACCAATTTCAGCTCTTCCCAATCACAGGCAGCAGCGCAGAACACCTTCACAGGACATGTTCTAAGAACGAGCCTCCAGCGCTAGCTGATTGCAGCTTTAAGGCTGTGGAGGGTGAGAGAACACCCACCCATCCATCCATCCATCCCTCCACTCATCCCTCCATCCCTCCACCCATCCCTGCCAGGCATCCTCATCAAGATGAAGGGAAGCAGGGTGGGAGAGCCTGTGGGGTGGCCCAGACAGCTGCAGGGACTTTGCCTGCCTGGTAGCGCTGCAGGCAGGTCCAGCTCCTCGCTGAAGATAAGTTTAATTTACTGCCGGTTAAAACCAATGAAGGTTTTAACAAAGACAAAACACATCCCAGCACCTTTCCCCCAGGGCCTCCCCAGGGACCGATGTCCCCCCAGTCCCCTCACCTGGAGCCCTGCTGGGGGAGGTCACCCTCAGCACTCTCCTATGCAGCTTCTTCTTCTCACACTCTCACCAGGCCCGGCACACCTGCTCCAGCTCTGGGCTGCTTGGCAGCACCTACCCCTTTGTGCTCTTCCCCTTTCTACCCTGTACTTGCTTTTCCTCACTCCTTTACTCACCCAGAGGTTCTCACTTCCAGACAGCCCCACCTGTGGCTGAGGGGCTCGCCCAGGCTCGGCTGTAGCTCCTTGACACAGATGGAATTGTCTGGAAGAGACCCTGCGCAGCCCCTGGCCAAAAAGGTTGATTTCCCAGCTGCTCCCTCTCTCTAAATTACTCAGGAAAGTACCTCTGGATTCTGAAGAAATCCTTCTGCACTCCTCCAGCTCTGTGAGGAAGGGGTGCATATTCACAGGTGTGCCAGCACTCCAGCCAAAGCAGAGGCTCACCTACAAACCACAGAAGTACCAGTCTGCATAAAATTCATGTCATTTTGGCTTGAGCTTGGATGGAGGTGGACCAAAATGGAATAGCAAGAGGATGCAAGGTTTCTGTAGTACTTGAATACAGTTTGAGGTAAGGATGTGAGTGGTGTGATCGTTCCAAAAGGCAACAGTGGGCAAAGTTACACAAGAAGGATGAGTGTGAAGTATAAATCAAACTAAATGGAAGAGCGAGCAGAAGAGAAACCCTCCCCCTGTGGACAGGGAGGACAACAGCACAAATAACAGGGAGGACAACAGCATGAGGAGGGAGACCCCGAGAAGAAGGAAATGGAATTCAGCTTAGTTCTGATTTTTCTCCCTGAAGCTCTCTCAATCCCACTCACGTTGACTTCAGGGCGAGCACCAAGGAGGGACTCCAGCCCTCTGGGCTCCCTGTTTGGCATCAGCTCCACAACAGTGTAAAAGGCACAGCTAAATTAGAATGCAATTGTTTAATGTAATGGTTCAGTGTCTAACAAGTGCTGATTAACGTGGTGTGAGAACTGGGCACCAGCAGGAAGGGTATTGTTAGTGAATTAGTTCAATAAAGCTTAAAACTGTCCTGATTTGTCAGCCTTCTAAACACTGCCACCACAGCAAGCCCGAATTCCTCGAGCCCACAGGCAGGAACCTGGTGAGCCCGTCGGTGTCTGGAGGAAATTGGAGTCACATGCGGGACTTTGGCATCTTAACACACTGCCCTGGACACCCCGTAAAGGACATGGACCCTTTCAAAAGCCTAATGGAAATTTAGTAATTTGAATTATTATAGAATGATGGAATCACTAAGGTTGGAGATCAGTGAGGCCAATCAATGGGCTGGCGCTGTAGGAGACATAATTGGTGTTCCTGCAGTAAACTGCAGCAGTGTGAAAGTGCTTTGACAGCCCAGGAGGGAGTAAGATGGAATGTACCATAGCTGAGCAAAGAAAGAGGGCAAAAACAGGTGAACTGAAGGTAAAAATGAAGTGGTATTTCCAAAACAAAACTTCTTCCGGGTTCAGAAATAATCCAAACACACAAATGACCAAAGGCTTCTTCCAGCTGGCTGAAAATCTGCACAGTCACAGTGTGCAATTTGTAAAAGTCACTGACAAACTGAGGAACAATTATATAGTACTAAAAGCATTCAGATGTCAAATTTATCTCACCTGCTAAGGAGCAAAGGCTTGCAAGAAGTGGAAGAAGCAAGGCCCAGCAAAAGACCACACTTTCCCCTTGACTCAACATTGTATTGCACTGAAGGCCAAACTCTAGTTTAAATTCAGCTACCGAGTCTGGAGCAGGCAATAATGCCAATAATGTTTGTGTCTGGAAACATTTTGCCATTTCAGCACACTGAGTGTTCCTGCAGCCACTGGCTGTTTGGAGAGAAACAGAAGAGAGAGAGGAACAAAGATGTGTAATAGGAATATCCAGAAATCCTGGAATTAAGGGCAATAAAATCAGGTAAAATTTTTTGTTGTACCATGGTGCAAGAGAAAAAAAAAAATAAAGGGAATGGCTGAGGAGTTCAGACAAAGGAATAACTTAAGTGGCTTAGATTGACTAAATCAGAATGGCTGGGGTGGCGTTCAGGTATTCAGACAGATTGATAGACTAAAAACATTCTTGTTGTAGAAGGGACGGGAAGGAATATACAAAATGGGAAAGAATGGGCACATTTCTCTGTTATCGAAATGATTCCAGCTCCCTTCAGCCTATTCCCAGCAAAATGTGTCCACGAAAAATGTCTCTGTTACCGATTGCATGGGCAGCAGTGGCAACTTGCCCCTTCCTCCCCCTGATCCTCAAATTCCCAGTCACTGGCAAATTCTGATTTGTATTTTGTGCAGCAGTTGGGGTGTTTTCTTTTTCAGTCTCCTATGAATATAGAGATCCCCTGAAGATTCACGCCCAGCTGCACGTTCATTTTACCTAACTATTGATTTATTCTTACTGCCACAATGTTAATTTGTATTTTGAAATTGAGAGTTTCCCAGTTGCTTTCTGTTTGTCAAGAAGTCCTCTTTTCAAAAAGAAAGGCCTCTGACAGCTTTTTTTTCTTTTTGTTATTTTCACATCCAAACACATAGCAACCATCTCTTTTCTCTGAACTGCTGCATCTTTTTGTGTTCTCTTCACAACCTATTTTCCCATCAAAAAAACTCTGGTCATTCCTCTGTTTGAATTAATTCTGAAAACAGAGGAAGTTTTTGTTTGCAAATACCACTTCATTTTTACCTTCCCTTCAGCTGTTTTCCCCCTTTTCCTTGTTCAACTATTCTGCACTTCATCTTACTCCCTCCTCTCCAGCAGCAAAGTAGGAAATGTTGTTTATAATAAGCTAGGTAATGAACCTGGCCTCCAAGGAGTAGTGCCTGACCCACCTCTGACTTTTAGAGGTTTGCCAGTGGTGGGAAAAGTTGGTCACCTGGGAACCTGTGTTCTGAAATGATTTAGTAAGCACAGTAATGCAGCAGAGGGAAAGAAAATTAGAGCTAAAGCTGACCGACTATTCAATTATTAATCCTATTCATAAAGAATTTAGCCTCTGTTTTGTTTAGGAAATAGTTTGGAAACTTGTCCATTCCTCCCCTATGCACAGTGTTTGCTACTTGAAAGGTCTGGAAAGCATTTTTCAGATTGAATGTTTGTCTGTGCGTTCTCCCTTCATCGTTTGCATTTGGTGTAGCATGGTGTGCATGCACTTGGTTCAGGCATCAGTCAAGACACCATGGCTGGAAAATTTTAAATGGAATTGTATCAGTGGGAGGCAAAGGCAAGACACCAAAAGTTTTGTCAAGATGGTTTTTGCAAATTGCCAGCCATGGTGAAAAATAACCAGCTGACTGAATTCACCCACGTTTTACACAGGTACTACAGATCAATTTATCTACTTTTCAATATGTACTGGGGTTCAGAACTTCCTGTGAGGTTACTCCTGAGGACTCACAGAGTCATTAAAGTTGAAAGAGGCAAGGGGGAATCTCTAGAGCAGCTTCCATCTTACAACTCTGTCAGCACTAAATTCAGATTGACAGCTCAGGATCATACAACATCCAGTCATGTCTTGAAAACCTCCCGAGGCAGGGCTCTCACAGCCCCCTTGGGTCCCTGCTCCTCTGCCAGACTCACTACACTGTAGTTGCTTTTCTCCTTTTTTTTTGAATCAGAATCTTCTTCTTTTCAGTTTATAACGATTGCTGCTTAGCACAAACCAAAACAAATCCGATTTTCTCGGCATCAGGTGCCACAGAATCACAGGGTGGGTCAGGCTGGAAGGGACCACAGTGGGTCAGCTGGTCCCACCTCCCTGCTCCAGCAGGGCCATCCCAGAGCACAGGGCACAGGGTTGTGTCCAGATGGGTCTGGAATATCTCCAGCAAGGGAGACTCCACCGCCTCTCTGGGCAACCTCATCTTTGAACCTGATCTCATGTCTCCTTGTTAAAGAATTGGGCCTCTTGAAAAATCTGGTTTGTGTTTCTGCTCTTTACAGGTGCAATTTAAGACACTGGGTCATTTAAGCCTCACTTAAAACCGTTTAGATATGGGATGCATGCAATTTCACCTCCATTCTGGCAGTTTTGAGAAGCTAATTTTATGAAGAGCTGATAAGGAAGAAGACCTCACATAATGGTGAGTTGTTCCAGAATATTTCTCATTACTTTATTTCCTGACCCTAAGACAGAAGCCAGCCTCTGCCTGTTGCTGTGACTGCTCCCCAAAAGTGTGCACACAAAACAAATCCACAAATCCATGAGCTTTTTACATGGAGACAATAACAATTGAGCAGCAGAAAGGAAGAGCAGGTAAATCACTTACGTGATGCAATTAACCTCTTTGTGTGAGTAGAGATAGTCAACTGAATGAATTAATTTAAGGAATTATTGACTAGTCAACAGCTCTATAAAAAGGGATTTAATTTGTCTGAGAATGTATCAGCAAAGCTCTGCTGCTCCAAAACAAGGAAGCAAAATGGTGGATGACACAAACCGAGGCGGCCACACAAAAGCAGAGAAAACTATACCTTGAGGCCTAGGAGTTCAGAAAAAAATGAACTCCCTGGTACTCACTACCTCAAAATAGAAAAAAATCAGGGTCATTTAGATAAGAGAACAGAATAACAGTCTTAAAGCATGGAAAAAGTGCTCCAGAGTTGTGTGTAGTGAGCAATTATCTTAAACTGCATCATGAGTCTGATTTCTTTTTTTTTTTCTCTTGAACTCAGATAATTAACTTTTATCCTGGAACATGAGAGGCATCTTGTCTCATGGTCTTGCCCCTCTTGTTAATGATCTTTAGCTAATTACTAGTTGGGAAAGTAGAAGCTGACAATGTACTCAGAGACCAATTGACACAGACGTCATCTGCATGACTGAGAAAATAAGCCCAGGCTGGTCATGGCCTGTAAATCATCCCCTTGCTGCAGTGCTCCAGCAGCAATCAAGATAAACAATTACACTTTGCAACAAACAGCAGCTACTTTGCTCCTCCTTCTGTCAGGAAGCTCTATTTTATAAGCCCGGTACTAAAACTCCGGCTCAGCTTATCTCAGTGCAGAGTGGACCCTCATTGCTGCTCCCAGCATCTGTGCAGAGCCACATCCCTGTTTGGCTGCATGCTCTGAAAAGCTGCCTTAAAGCCATAAATTTTTTTTTTTTCACTATTGAGTATACTGCTTTCCCCAGAAAAAATGTCTTATATCAAGGCTTTTGTCAGTATTCCTATTAAAATCAATTCTCAGCATTTACCTGTTTAATCTATTTCAATTTTCTTACTCTTATTCTCACTCTTGGACACTTTTGTCTTCCTGTGTTTTAAAATACTAACCAAATAACCTACTAGTGACAAGGCATTCTAATAATATGATTCTGTATGTCCAGAGCAAGATAAAAGTTATGAGGAAAACTGAATGGCAAAAGACATTCTCAGACAACTAATTCATTTAAAAAAGCAAAATGTGGACATCTTTTATAGCAAATGATAGTGATAAAGATCCTTCTGGACTGTAGTCTCTGAAAGCTGATTTCCACAAATGCTGCTTCCCTAAGTGCTGCCATAAAGTTATACCCAAAAGTCAAACTCAGATGCTGCACACTCTGCAGCTCATTAAACAGTACACAGTGAAGCTCTAATCACCAATTTTGTCAAAACAGAGCAAAACACTGGTGCAGAAAGTGCCTTCACACAATCTGCCTTCAGGCACCAAAATCAGGAAGTTAGATAAGTGGGTAGCTAAATCATTAGCTCAGGTAGGAGGGGAAGCAAGGCTCCTCTCTACTGATGAAAGGAAACTCACAGTCCTGGAGCTTTCCCCTTCCCTCTTGGACACCGAGCATCAAAGCAGTTTCAGAAAATTTCTGAGCTCTGGGGAATGGAATAGCAACAGTATCGTCTGCTCTTCCTTCAAGCACTACGGTCACTAAAAGAAAACCAAAACAACAAAGTAAAGAAAGAAAAACAAACAAACAGAACTGAACAAAGAGCCCCAACTCCCAAATTATAAGTTTTTCACCCAAGGGCCTGCTTTCACCCCTGAGGCAACACTAAGGTAACAGGTGCAGAAAGGTGGAAATTACTGTCTGACTGCATGTCATGGTTATTCACAGGCATTTTGTGTCCAGTTTTGCAACCCTTTGTGGAAGTGGCGCCTCTTTATTTTACCAGTACTGCTGCCGAGTTGCTCTCCCTCCTCATTCTGGAAATGCAAAGTGGAGAGGGTCTGCCTGGTGAGACTCACAGCTGCTTGAGCTTCATGCTGTGCTTGTGTTCATCCCCAGAAACACAGAACCTGTAATTTCAAACACTTATCAAAGAAAAGAGTGGATCAAAGAAAAAGTGGGAAAAGAAAATGTATTTTAAATGGCAGGTACCAATTTTTATTGCCTGTTTTGCTCCAAGCCTATCAGACTCCATCCTGTCTAAGCTGTATGTATGTTTAACAAACAGCTATGCCAGAACTGTTTATTGTTAATTAACAGTGTAAAAATGTGTCATGCCCCATATATCATGATGGATAAAAATGACCTAAGTAGTTGTGGCATCAAATGTAGGTTTTAAGGCTGTCTCAATTTCTCCTAATCCAAATTAATTTCTAAAGCTTATAAAGCCAAAATGGTAACTCAGCCAAATCCTACCACAGTGCTGTTTCTAAGCACACAGTTCCTTTTCCCAGAACACTTCCTTGACAAAGCTGAGGCTCAGTCATCCTCATTCAGTAAAACTGCAGCATATTTGGGTGGTGCATGCTGTAGTCAGTGGGACCTGAAACAATAATAATGTGCATTCCCAAGCGTGGGCAACAGTGATTTAATACTTTGAATAAAGCACAGTGAAAACATTAATCAGAGATCTGTGAAACTTTCATGTCACGTGATCACAATTGATCAAACTTTTTGCAACCTGGCGCAGTCTTGGGAAGACTTTGCAGGCTCCTGCACATAAAAGACTCCTTTTTTCAAGCCTGTTCTGAAACCACCACTAGAGCAAAATCTCATGCCGGGGAGAGCTGGATAGGAAGAGGCATCCCAGATGTCAGCATCTCTTAGTAAAGTTGGCCTAAGGCCATTAATAAGAGCAATTCCTGCATGGCAGGAGGCACATAAAATTCTGGTACCTTCCTTATTCTGGGAAACAACTCCTGATGAGGAAGAACAAGAGCAATTATACCTTCAAGGAGTCCCTGTTGTCGCTGATAAAATGATAAAAGCTGCCTTATTTTCTCCAGAGAAGTTGTGAATAGCCAAGAAGAATGGATAGAAAAATTTAAATCTTCCTTTAGAAAATGCCCTAAATTTGAGAAATACCATGTTATTCATTTGCTTTAACTCACTTACAGTGCAAATCCATCAGTCTGAACTTCTCAGGACACAATGAGAGTCTCAAACAAGAGCAATTTGCTTTCTTTTTTATAAACTATCTGTTTTTTGAGTTAACATGTCATTTATGAGCATACTTTATGCAGAGAGCCACAGATGGAGGAACTTGTTCAGCTATGTCATTCTAATAAATTTAAAAATAAAATGTTCCTCATTTTCATGGCTTCTGTGTTCAGCTCAGTTCAAGGTAGTAGAAACTGCACTATCTCTGGTATTTGACCTTCTAATTGCTCTATTAAAAACTGAATTAGTATTGATCTCATGAATGATAGTCTGACAAAGGCATAATAGCTTTTCTGTTAATCTTTAAAAGAGAAGACAACATAAGGCCTCTCCAGAACAAAAATTACAGATTCTGAATGAGAGGAAAAAAAATCTATAATTATCATTACTGAAAAACTCAGAATTATTCTGACAGCTTTTTAGCTAAGAATACTNAAGTTTTTGAGGGATGAAAGTAACACCTATTTCATCATTATCATTTTGCATAGTACAGGTGAATAGACTTTAAATCTGAGTCACTGAGTTCTTGCCATGGGTTCTCAAGGGAGGAAGCACACAGTTAGATTTTAAAAAAAAAAAAGTGAGAGAGGGGTGGGGTCAAAAGCCCAGCTGTGATTGACAGCTGTGATTTATCCATCTCTACACAGATCTCCTGTGATCTTGATTCACCGCTCACCAGTTGTTTCATTGGAGTCACACTTATCAAAGCCAGGCTTAGGTTTTAACTAGAGCTAGATGGCTAATTCAGTGATCCAGGGAAGAAACTATAAAAAGAAAAGGTTCTCCTTCCAGGTCATGCAGTGAGGGATTGCAGATAAAGGCAGTTGACATGTCGAGGGCATCAGAAAAGTGTTAAAAACCTGCTTACAACAATGTATTGATGGCATGCTGGTCAGCAATGGTCCCTGAAAGGAAGGAATTAACACCTGGGCTTCAAATTCAATCTTTGTACAACTCTTTCACGGTTGCTTAGGTGGCATTTCTGCCAGGTGTGTTATCCTAAATATAGTTTGCTGCTAATGCTTCAGGGAAAACAAATTTCATACTCATTTACCCAATAATTTTTCAGTGGGCTGGAGTAGGTCCTCTTCAAGGAATGCCCTGAATCCAGGCCTTGCTGAGGCTGGGAGGGTGGGAGGGGTTATCCCAGCTATTGGGGAGTGGTGACATGGCCACACAGCCACCTGAGGAGCTTGGCAAAGCCCCGACTCACCAAACTCCTCTGCACTGAAAGGTCACAAGTAATTTTCAGCAAAACTACCCTGCATCCCAGTTTGTGGTTTGTTTCATACACTTTCCCCAACCTAAAGACAATGTCCTCTGCAAAATATGTCCTTTTATGTATGACAGAGGTTTTTAACTGGTGCTATAACATTATCACATTCATTCATGCACTCTGTGTTAATCAAGTTCCCAGTTTTCCAGGCAGAAATTTCCCTTTTTTCCTCTAATGGTTTTTTTTTAGAGTCTTGCTGAATGGGGAAAAGACGGAAGAAAGACATGAAAAATTCTGCAGATTTTGATGGAAACATGTTTTTTTCCTTTCCGTGAGGGAGACCCTTCCATGTCTATGGAGAGATCTTCACTCAGCTGTGAAGTGCTTGAGGTTTTAACTCTGAACTGAATAAGTAACCCAGGAAATAATGAAGCTGTTTAGTTAGATGATGCACATGTAGTACCTGGTCCTTAATTTCTAGATTTTTCATTTTCTATTCATTTTCTAGCTGCCCAAAAAGACACAATTAGTGTTGAATGTAAACCATTGGTGCCACTGACCTTCAATCTGCTATTAGGCAAACCTAATACTCAGTATTGAAATTATCTACATTATAAAGACAAGCAAATATTAAGCTTCTATGTGAAAGCATTCTTTTCAAGACTCTTATGTAACAAAATATAGTTTAACTGCTCAATATTATTTCTAGCAGAAGAAATGATTCTCAAATGTTTGCAGATTACTTGGTTAAGAAATAGAAGTTTTTCTTTGCTATCCAAATTTTAATCTTGGGGAAGTGTGCACAGTATTCCTAAGGGGCTGTGTCTCTGTGGTGTTCTCCAAGAGCACAAAAGAAAATAAATAGTCATTGGAATGGTTATTTATAAAAGAAAGTCAAAACTATTTCTGACAGAATAATCTGCATTGTATGCTAGATGCTAGGACTGTTTAACTGTACCACAGGAAAAACACAGAAGAAAATCCCATCACAAGGGCAGATTTATGTCATTCTTGGAAAAAAAAAATATGCCTTTGCAATGCTGTGGTTATTTCTAATCTAAAGCTCCTTTAGAGTTTCATTCAACTTGGGTAAGCTTGATTTAGGAGTGCAGCTCTAGGTCAAAGAAGACTAACAGTATCCAAGCAACAAATGATTAAATAAATTATACTTTTCAGGTTGTCTTACAGAAGAAGAATGTGTACCTAGCAAAAGTGAAGGGGGGGAAATGCAACATCTCAACCCAAAATCTAGATACATCACATTCCATCTAAACATACAGTGTATTTCTGAAGAAACTTTGAAAGCTGAAAGCACGGCCTGTCAGCAATGCACCACACTGCCTCCACCGTTTTTCTGTGAGGGAGATTGTTTGCACACACCTGATGTGATGTGATTCTTCTTCTTCTTCTTTCTCAGACCTCGTCCTGCTGCATGTTTTGCCATGGGGGAGAAAAAACAGAAAGCAAGCATCAGTTATGGATTACTTTGATCTCTCTGGAGCGACTCTCCATTACAGTCCTAGGGAAAAGGATGAAGTTAATGTATTTTTATGACTCAAATATTAGAGCTTCAGAATAATCAAAGCCATGGCTGAACTTTACGTATTAATGCCACTGATTCCTGTCATTGTTTCTTCTTTTTTTGTTGTTTTTCACAGACATTTTCCAAAGGTTTTGATGGTCCAGAACACCAAGTTTCCCAAAGTATTCAGAGCAGGTAAAGGGTTCATCAGGAGAGCTTAAAGGTGCTGCACAGCATGATCTGGAGTGAAAAGGGTACAGAGTTCTCATTATTCAAATTCTAATATCACTTGTTGAAGTTGTCATTACATCTTCATCTTCTTACCTGCCCTGTGGCATACGTATAGCAATGAATCTGCTGAATATACCAACCTGTTTCTTGACATTCTGCACATCCAAAAAACATTAAACCAAAGTAGGATTTAATTTGTCATGATTGAATATATTTTAATTTTAGCTTTTGTCTCACCTGAATTCTGTAAGAGAGAAGACTTCCTAATCTCAGAAATGCTCTTCTACAGGAATTTTTTTTTTCTCTGGATATGACGTCGTTCCTATATGAAATGAAAAATTTTTTTTTAATTTCCAGTGACATGAAAATTCCACAGATAATTTCTGATGGAAATACCAGCACAAAACACTTCAGTTTCTGCAGCTGTATACTTTCTTAGATTCTAGAAGCATAGAAAGATTAGAAATCCTTCATAAGGTAAGAAAATAGTTTACACTGAATCAAGAAATAAGCAATTATATGGATAAAAAAAAAGTAAGAGGGTGAAATTAACTGTTACTTCAGTTCTGTGTCTCTTGAGTTAAACTGGGTACTCTAACCTTTGAATTAAATGCTATAGGAAGAAAAAAAAGGTTCATAAACACAGATTCTCCCTACCCCATCTTCCATGTTTGTTTCTTTTTTTTTTTTTTAATAACACAGATCCCTTGCAAGCACTTCCACGAAACTGAAACAGCCCTGCTTTTGCACAGCTGGTCTGCTGAGTGCTACCAGCCCCACACACACACACTTTTCACTTCTCATTCAGCCAGTTTACTGGAGCTGAAGGCACTTCACAAGATAATTTTGGACACTCCTGTTTTCTTGGCAAATCTAGAGGGGAAAAAAAAAAAGTGTTTGGTTGAATGGGCATGACAGAAGTTTAAGAAGCTGCATGCGTGGAGTTTAGAAACAGCACGTGTTTGCAATGAAAGGAAAGTGCAAGGCAAAACCAGTTCATGTTTATAACATCATGCAGAACCTAGGAATTAAGCCCAAGGAAGAAAAGCCACACACCTGATCCCTGAAGTCACCAGGGAAGAAGGACGAAGGCAGATCAGTGTGAGAAGCAAAGAACACTTTCCTTTGAGACCAACCAGGTGCTCAGAAAATACCTGCATTAGGCATCACTGCCTGTTCTTTCAGCACAGTAACATCTAAGGGTGCCTGTGCTAATGCCTGGGGAGGAATCCTTCCTCATGCCCACTTGTACTGCCGAAACCTTAAACCCCCTGCGACTTGCAGGAGAACAAGGGAACTGCTGCACTTTTATCATTTAACTTGTGTGCTCCAGCAAGGACCTTCTGCTGGTTTGACACCAGTTATCTCTGTGACTGGAAACTGATATTCTCATCTGAACCAGACAGTACAGAAAACTTTGACAGTTTCGTAGTGCAATGTGACTCATTGTGATTTGAGCTTCTTACTTTCCCCCCCTGGCCTTTCAATGAGTAAATCCAGCCCTGGTTTTTTTCATCATGGTACACTGTGCAGGGTCTACAGTCTTGGCTAAAAATGTAAATGAGTATTATTATTTTCTTCAACTGGAATAAGCTCTCTTATTGATAAAATGACATTCTGCAGGTGACTGTTAGTTACACTATTTATTAGAGTGTAATTTAACTATAAAGGGCATTGCAGTAAAAACTGGCATTTTCTCTCATATCATGGTGCCAATTCACAATAAAGTGGCAAATACCTTAATAGAAATCAAATTCTTCTAATCAGAATAAATTTATCCTTTTGTAATAGGGAAGAGGAGTACTTGGAATGTAAAAGTACTCTGTTGAATAACAGGTAGGTATTTGCAGCCCTTGGATATTGCAGGTATTCTCTCATTTGAAATTTACAGCGTGGTATCACAAAATTGTACATAATTAGGCAAAGTGTAACCATCTTCCCACTGCCATAAAAATCCCTCAAAGTTGTATTTTAACCGACACCCTCACTTTTCAAGGGATCCTATAAATAACAGCGGTTCACTTCAGACAGCACATATTTAGGGGTCAGGGGAGAATTTCGTGCACCTCTCTACGAATCTTCCACATAAATTTTGAGCCATGTTTCTTGTCTGTGAGCCCTCTCAGCTGACAACGAGCACTTTAATCCTTCCTGCCAATATGCTGCTGCTCACAAACAAGGAATAAAGTATTACCTGTCCCCTCTTACAGGAAAGAAGATTTTTGGGGGTTTTTTTTCTCCCATTCTTGTCCACTTTCCTGCAAATCTCTGGAGAAAGCTTTTTTCAGTAGCTTCTCAGGTTTTTTTTTTTTACCTTAATCAGTTTGTTTAAGGAAACTGCAACTAAGATGTTCCATATTAGGCAAGTATTTATCCGAGCGATTTTGCCTGTGAGCAGAGGGACGCCAAATTTTAGTGTGAGCTGTGTATTCTACTCACTTGAAAACACAGTACTATACTCAAGGTAAAGAAAATGCAAACTTCACGGTCAAAATGGATGTGGAATTCTGTCACAGAGCCAGCTGCCTTCAAGAGACAGAATTCCTGGCTGCACACAGACACGTTTCATGATAGCAGTAAAGATCGAGTGAGGCAAAGCTGGCCAGGCTTGCACAGTTTCAAAGGAAATTTAAGTGGAGCCTAAAAGATGTTTGCTCAAAGTTTTTGCAGCAGAACCGTAATTTTAATAACTGGTATTTTCCTATGTTAGGCAAAATCTGTGTATCTGGAATGTCCTGTAACAGAAGGAAATGCTCCACACAGGAGACGAACTAAAGGTATTGTTAGAGTTAGAGGAGTACGATGCACAGAAAGTTTCTTCTGTTCTCTGCATCACTCGAAAGGTATGTTTCCTTCTCTTGTTTTTTGAAACTAGTCTTGTGATAAGAGTATAGAGCTTTGGCAGGAGAAAAAACCCAACAATCATCCGTTCCAGCTGGTCCTCAGAGATCAGAGGGGCTGGGAGCAGCTGGGCTTCATTTCTCTTTACAGTCAATTTGGCACTATCAGCCTGGTCACGTTCAGTAGGAACTTTTGTGATCGCAGACTCGCAAACAGTGCAGTTTGCCAGCTTTTGATGCCCTGGCTGAGTTCATAAAGAACCTACACAGTCCAGAATCACGAACTTCCGTGTGAGTTCACCCGAACTTCACAAAAATTCACGGATCAGTTCACTGAAACAACAGAGGGCAGATTCAGAGCTACCGGTGAGAGGTGCACTGGCTACAGAGTGTCAGGGTGCAGTAATGGAGATCTATTAGAGGGTTATAGATAATATAATATAATATATATATTGTAAATTTTATTCTTATATATCTAAATACATATATATATATATAATATATAATCTATCTGTAGGTACATATATATAAATATATCTACATACATATATATAATATAACAGATCTATAGGCACAGATATATAAATATTCCCATGTCCTCTCCAACGGAGCTGGAGGCGCAGAACTTACCCAAAGGTGGCCCTTCAGGAAAAGAGGAGAAGAGACGGAACCCGTGAACCGATCCCAAGCGAGCAGAGATGTGTCCCCCTCTCCTTCTTTGCCACCAACACCCCCCTTCTTTTATGCCATAATTTTTGCCCTTCCCAAAGGGGTGGAACGAGCGCCTGCTATAGGGTGGGATGTTGGTGACCGT
>VXBT01002610.1:26073-38883 GCA_013400235.1 Oriolus oriolus
GTAAGGCATGTTTTCTTTTTTTCTCCATTTGCGTTCTCCGGGGGGTGAAAACTAATATGTAAATGAGAGCCTCAGTTGGTTTTGGTCAGAATTTATAGTTGATACAAAAGGTAAAATAAACACTTGGGTCCTCCTCCACCCTCTGAGGCAGCAGTAGAGGCTCTCTGACCTTCAACAGAGAGTTTTTTCGTTATCTCCTTAACAAACCAGATTTATAACAAGGCTTGTTTCTCACAGTGAAGGGGGAGTGAGGCCAGTGGCTGGTGCAGAGATGCAGATGTTCTCCTGTGCCTCACTGAAACAACACCAGCTGAGAGGATTCGCTTCACTCCAGATATATTTCAGTCTTCAGGCCTTGCCTGAACCAGGTGCAAGATAAGCACAGGGCCCAGCTCATGTTATTCTTCATCAATTCTTCACCAACTTAAGGCAACTCTGAAGCGAATCTGAAAATTTAAAACAATCTGCCAGCTATTATGTAGCACAGATGTTCAAGATTACTTGTTTAAGTAATTTTTTAAATTAATTACTTGATTACATTCAAGCTTACTGAAAGATTTTTACCCTTAAAATAAGCCTTTTTCAGAGTAGGGACAGACTTATACGATGTTTACCCCGAGGAAGGACAATTTGCACAGTATAAAAAAGTTCTAAGTTTTAGGCTAAAGATATCAAAAGAGGCTCAGAGCATTAAAAGAAACCAGTCACTTGAAAATGCAATAATAATTAACAGTTCTACAGGAAAGTTATCAAACCTACATTACTAAAATCATTTAGGAACATGTCAAAGTAACAGATTTTAAAGCATAGTTATTCTTGTTCATGCCTCAGAAAAGGCAGACAGCTTAGATCGATGTGAGATAATGTGTTGATAGGTAGCAATCAATCCCGTTTTCTAGGATTCAACAAAAAACAAGATTATCATAGTTCTAGCTATGCAAACTGTAGTGTCTTGGTAGATTGTCAAAACACAAGACATCCAAAAAGTCAAACTGGAAATACAGCTACATTTCCAAATTTCCTTTTAGAAGCGTTTTCAGACGCGTGACTTTCATTAGAAATATGAGGGACATGGACTAAAGGAGGTGCAAAGTATCCCCCACTGAGATTTAAGAAGGAAAGCACCTTTTACAGCAGTCTCATCACTAAATTAATGTGGGAAAAGAATACCCAATTAGAAGAAAACAGAGTGCTCTTGAATGAAAAGGGGCTCAAAGTTTTTGCAGCAGAACCGTAATTTTAATAACTGGTATTTCCCTATGTTAGGCAAAATCTGTGTATCTGGAATGTCCTGTAACAGAAGGAAATGCTCCACACAGGAGACGAACTAAAGGTATTGTTAGAGTTAGGGGAGTACGATGCACAGAAAGTTTCTTCTGTTCTCTGCATCACTCGAAAGGTATGTTTCCTTCTCTTGTAAAGAGATTTTAGGAACCAAAATTGGTTCATTGCTCGTGTCAGGAAGGCCTGTGCCCTTGACATTCTGCAGACCCCTGTCACGACACTGGCACCTCACCCAGTGCCTGTGTGAGCTCAGCACAGGAGGAATCAGAAAAAAATAGCTACTTTTGCAGAAAAGACTTGTGGCTGCACAGAAACACAGTTATGGCAACAAGGACCTTTTGCAGTTCCATTTCAAGCTGGTGAACTGCATGCAACTGTAATTCTTAGTCCTAGGAAAAGCTCTGGTGTAAAAATGCAGCTGACTTTGCCCAGCCTCCCTTGTAACTCATCCAAAAAGAAAAAAGACAGAGGTCTCAAAAACGCTGCAATTTGCAAGTGTTCTACAGTGAGAACCTGACCGACTCTTCTAACGAGGGGAGCAGGGGGAGACCACATGAGACACCCCTCGTGAGACACTGCAGAGGTGCACACCTGTGGCCTTGATCCTCAGGAAGCCAGCTTTCCCCCGTATCACTATTTGCTCTTAAAGCAGCCCGTATCCTCTTCTTTTCCTGTACACAGGGAGGACTGAGGAAGTCAAGGACTGATTATCTGCAGGCACACCAGCTGCAGAAAACAACCTCCTATCTGCTGTTAGCTGTTTTCAGCTTCCCATGAAGATGCAGCAGGACACTAGCCTGTGCAGTTCTCACTTCCTAGACAAAGGACAGGAGCATGGGACTCCTTTCCTAGTCCTTTGTAGAGGGAAAAACAAAACATGCTCTTCTCACAAGCAGCTCAAACTCTTGAATTTTGTTACCTAATGAAAGCTGCCTTTCAAATGCATGATATTCAAACTTCTCCAGAGAACCATAAGAGAGAAGAAAAGGAAAAGAAGAAAAATGGAAAAGGAAAAAAAGGCATAACAATAAAATAAAATAAAATTTAACAAAGACCACTTCTTATGCTGGAGAAAAAGGGGACAAGCAAAGAACATAGAAATCACACAAGTATAAAAACTTGAGAGCTCACAAGAGAAATATTTTCTTATCTAAAAGCTTCTTCTTATGCCCTAAACAAGTCATACTTTTATTTCAAATTCCTGAGAGTCCACCTGAATATTTCCTTTTTAACCAGGTGGTTCTAACTACCTGGTAAGGGTGGAATGCCTGCCTCCTGACTAACATTGTGTGTAAGTAACTGCAAGCCTATCAAACCTACGTGAAGAAAAGATTTGTGGCTTTCTTTTTATCAATTTAACAAAAATTAACTGCATTTAGAACATACCCATTTCTGCTTTCATTAGTGATATTCTATCATAGATACATAGAAACTATGATAGATATTCTATCATAGAAAATTGCATTTTACAATTTTAAGGGGGAAAAAAAAAAAACTAATAAGAAAATGACACTTTTATTCCAGAGGGAGTGGACAAACACTGGAACAGGGTTTGTAGAGTTTCCATCCTTGGAGATGTTCAAAACCCAGCCAGACACTACTCTGAGCAATCTGTTCCTCCTCTGTCTGGTTTATAGGGTTGAGCAGATGATCTGCAGAGCTGCCTTCCCACCTCAGTTATTCTGTGATATAGGGAAAGGAAAGAATGTACCAGAAAGGGAAAGAGATTCTGAAATAGATGCAGCTGTACACAAACAAACCCCCTTGTTTCAGAAGGAAAGAAGAGGAGTGGTAAAATGCAGTGTATTTTGCAACCATCTGGTGCTTTCTGAGGTTTTTTTTGTGTGCTGCCTGTCTTGATTGCTATTCCCTGCGAAGAGTTCAGCAGTCTGATGTGTAAGACGAGCAGATCTACTCTACACAGGGTGGGCTATGTGAAGGAAAGTCAGGTAAGAGTATAGAAAAAGACTAAAAGTCTAGAAGAAGAAAATAAAAGTGTCTGTCAAAATTTTTTTCCTAGTGGTAAATGTGCATAATTGAGGTCATCAGGTCGAAGTTCTTTCCCATTGTCCTGTTTCAGGTATGTTTCTACACTCTAACACATGATAATCTTTTTGTTTGTTTGTTTTCAGCTAGGCTTGCATGCTGCAAGAATTTAGGTGACTGCCACAGGAAAAAAAATTCTTTTAAAGTGACAAAAAATGTTCAGTCCGAGCTGGCAAAAATTTTAATGCAATAACTTTCTAGAAGTAAAACACTTATGTTCTAGCTTCCTGAGTGTTCCCCGTGGCTTTTGTGTGCTTTCGAGGAAGTGACAGCTTCTAAACTGACCTCTCATGCCACAGGGACCACTTCTAGCAGCCAGCATCCTGACAAACGAATTTTCTCATGGTAAAAACACTGAGACATTGAACACAAGGTGACTTCTATTAGCCAAGGCCACTCGTGCAGCTGATGCAGGTGACAGGATGACACCTGGGAGGGGATGGCCAGAAACCATCCCATCCTCTGTCCTCCTTTTATTTTCCCAAGATCAGCTGGGTTACTCGAGTGCTTCAATCTCGAATCGCCATCTGTTAACGGCATCCACACAAATGCCCCTGGGAAATTCATGATGTTATACTCGGGTACCCTGGAAATGTCCTTCAGTTTCACACTAAATGAGGAGCTGTAAAAGCTCAGCCATAGTACTGGAAAGTTTAAAAGGCAAAACAATGTAGGACCTCTGTAGCCCAGCAGAAGGAATATTTAGGCTTTGCAAACATCTGTCTTTTTCTGAAGTTTGTCTTTAATGGCCTCTCAGAAAGACTAAGTTCTCCCACTACTCAGAAAATCATTCTTTAAGAAGCCATTAAGAGGAAAGGGAGATAATCTGGTCCTAGTTAATTAGAAACTCTCCTGGCTATGTTAAGGATAGGTTTGTGTACATTTGTATGAATACCTAAGTATTCTAGGGAGGTGTAGGAACTTAGGTCTGCTTAAAAATTAATGATCTTGGAAGGAGACTAAGAAGTTATTTAAACCAGGATGGGCAACACAGTGAGGGGTGTAAGTGCTGGAGTTTAAAAAAAAATAATAAGAGACTTTGAATAGCAATATTCTCAGGTTGAAGACATAAGCTTGTCCTGACCTGCCAAGAATATAGTGTGGTCTCCCTGCTGTGCTCTAGAGGAAACATGAAAGGGGTCACTTAGCTGTAACACAGAAGCAAAGAGGCTACAGAGATCTATGGGACTTCAGTACTATCCACTGGGATGCTGCCTGTGCAGATGAGTACATGAACCTGTGATTAAAACCTTTCAGCTTTCTTTTATTTTAAATCCAGCTAGGAAAAACAAAATGAAACAAAACAATCTTAGTCCTGAGCTATCTCTGTTCTCCCAGCTAGCAAACACAAATTTTATGTTTGACCTGAGCAACATGCTGGCTAGCTAGTGAGGAATTTTCAGTGAGTTATGAGCACAATTAAAAGCTCATCTCAAATACTGTGATGACTTTTAGTTTTATGACTGCTACGTCGTAAAGATATATAAGACCCATCATTACCTGTAATATCTGAACCATAAAGACTTCTGTATGTGCAAACTGAAGATTTTAGAGCCTCTTAGCTCTTAACTGATCTGGTTGGGAAAATAAAACATGGGGGGTCCAAGTATGAGAAAGCAGCTACATAATACTCTGGTTAAAATCGTTAACTTTTTGTTTCAGGATGAGAATGTTTTAGGGGAGTTAAATCTCAGGAATGACTAGAAGACAGTGAGTGTACCAGACTCAGTAAATAACAGTAAAAGTTAAGATAGCAAGAGACATACTCGGTAAGAGCTGCAAGTGCAGTATTTCACCATAACTGGGACAGATAGAAGTGGCAATTGTTCTTGTCACTTTCTTCTTCTTCAGACTTTCTTTTTTTGAACACATCAAGAATAAAAATCCCATTTTGGCCAATACAATTGTGCCCCACATACAGTAAAGAAGCTGTGATCTTCGGCTGGCAGAAGGATGCCTCTATCCAGATCTGTCAAAAACCCCCATCTCGAGGGTAGCTGTTGTTGAGTGCTGGCAGTTCAGGGCAGAAGAAGTACATGTGCCACTTCAGTCTGTGGAGAAACACTGAAAGACAAAGCTCAGCAAGGAGAAGTGTCTGTGTGGGCACTAATTCAGCAGAAACAAACAAACTGCAGCCACAGGAGCAGGGACACTGAGGGAGCTTGGGGTGCTGCCCTGAGGGAGGCAGGAAACAAAGAATGGAGTGGCACCGAGGTGTTGTGGCCATGCTGTGTTTAAAGCAATGCAGCCAACAGGAGCTAAGCCAAGGAAGGGTCCAAACAGTGACCAAAAGCTGAACTTTGCTTCATTAACTCAAAAATACATACTGCTTTTCATGCTCTGTGTACTCGAACTCTGTACTGTGTACACATATGTCTAAAGTCACTCAAACCCCACCTGATCATGAAATGACACCAACTTTACCTTTCCCTCACCCTCAAACAAAACAGTATAAATGTAACTTAAGAGAGGAGGGATGTCACTCTTCTGTGCTGGGACAGTTGACAGGCTGTACCCATCTCTCCCCATAAATGTGCCTGTCAGGTAAACTTTAGTCCATGGTAACCAGTCTGAACCACACTGTGAGTCTGTGGTTGTGAAAGTTCATGTTGAAAATGAGCAGTATTGTTGTGCCAAAATGGTTACTCTGTAAGATTATCTGTGCATCTGCATCATAAAGGTCCTGCAAGGACTTGGAGGACAGATAACATGCAGACTACAAAGGGCAAGCCCTGGGCCCAGTAATCTGTGGATAATCTGGAAAGCAAGTGGGTCTCCCTTTCCTAAATTTTTACATGGCATGGTCTCATCATGCCTTGCACCACAAACAGCAGAGCCCCTTGCTCTGTGTCACATTATTTTCTTCCTGCCAGCTGCAATAGACAGATTCCTTCTGGAAACAGCACAAGCTGTAGATCTGTCTTAAAATCTTCTGTCACAGACTTTGCAGGTACTGCTCCTTTACTGAGGACCACGTGAGAACTCAGAGAGGGCATTCACTGTCTCACTTCGCTGTCCTTCAGTGACCTTGAAGATACTGTAATAAAGAAACACAAGCATCTTATAAAGTGAAATTCCAATGGCAGTTTCCAAGTTTAGAAACATTTCCTTTGGTTGCCCCTTCCCTGACTTCACCTTGTTCTCTGCTGAGCAGGAGGGATTTTTTTTTTTAAGTGGACATTCCTGATTTTAAAAGGGTGAATATATCAGTGATCTGCTGCATCAGTGTTACCTTTCAACAAACTTGTTAAAAGTACCATGTGTCTTTGAGCAATAGTATCACAGGAGATGGTCTTTCTCTCCTCTCCTTGTTATCCATAAGTTTCTGGAGAAACATGCAGCAATCGATATCTATCTCTACTGGGCAATATAAATTCTGTTAAGCTTGCCTGAATCAATCATCCATAAGGCCTGATTTAATTTGTCTCAAACTTCTTACAACAGAGAAGGTAGTCTCAAGATTAATTCAGTTCTGGGTAGAGAAGAGCAGAAATCAGGGTACAAAATCCCTTTTTTTTTTTTTTTTGTTTTGTACAGCATGCTGCCAATAAGTGTCAGGGCTATCAAAAGGAAAGCAAATTTTCTGTCTCTCCTTGGAAGTTATTGTTTCCATTAAGCCACTATCTAACTTTAGGCAGGAGATTGAGACACACAGCAGACAATCAGACTGAGAACAAAGAGGTATAGTTGTCAGGAAAGGTAGGGTGACTCTTACTGTGTAGACTTTTCATCAAATACTCCAAGAATCCTGCTGTGACACCGAATCTCCAGGGTTGATGGGAGCATGGGTATTCTTTCTAGAGAACAAGAGGTGGCATGAGTGACCCACTCCTAGAGAGGTCCAGCAAAGAAGCATCCCACCTGGAACTGCAGTTCAGTGAAACTCAAACTTCAGAAAATAGTCCCTGTGCTGAACAGCCCACACTAACAAGCACCAAGTGACATAGGAGGATGCACAAATACTTAAAATTTATCTTGTTGATTTCAGCTTCAGTTCTTCCATCAAGTCTGGGTATCTCTCCATGCCCAAATATGCTACCCTGGGCAAATATTAGTGCTCCATGAATTGATCTCTCACAGTGCATTTTAATGGAAGACTAATGCAATAGATCTCATTCATTTCACACCAGGCACTGATGGAAAGCTGATGGGTAGAATTACGCACTTCTGAAATACTGTCTGAAGGACAAGTTGTAATGGACCCAGAAACTGCATGCAACTGTGAGTCAGTCTGACCAATTACATACATCAATATTGCACTTTTTTGTATCCTTATTGTCTCTGATGCAGAGAAGGTCACAGCTTCTGCCAGCCATGGAAGCAAAGGTTTCTGAAACTGAAGTGATGGAAAGCTCTGGAAAGGGTGCCGAGAACAAGCAGAGACCACCAAATGAGTAGCAACTGTAAGCAGGGGTGCAGATCCAGAGGCAAACCTGGGCCAGAAAGATGCTGTCAGTTTTGACAGCAGTGACCATGCCAGTAACATCAGCATTGATGAAGAAGCATTGAGTGTCTGAGTGAGTATTTTGTATTAACTTTTCTGGAAACATGACTAAGTGCCTGTAATAAATCAGTTTGATGCTAGCTGGGTCTGTGAGCCATGTGATATTGGATTATCCAACATCTGCATAACACCAATATCCTTCTCCCTGGTGTGTGTAAGTGAGACTGAAATTCTTCACTGGAATAGAGCAGAACTAAAATTCTACTTCTTTCTTGGTCAAATGGTTGACTTTGGAAGCAAATGCCCAGGGAAAGGTTAGCAGGCTATCAGAGTTAAGGAGTGTTTTGCAAATGTAGTGAAGGTGCTGCTGCTAAGCAAGTGTTCTTGACAACAAACTGGTACCCAAAATGTTCGAGTTAGAATGTGACTTGCATTTGATGAAATTAAGTGGAATCATTAATTAAGATCCCATATCTTACCTCAGCTGTTCCAGACAGAAAGATGCTGTTTCTCCTCCACCTCCTCCAGCAAAACTCTGGACTGACCCGCTGGGGACTTTCCATGTTTTGTCATACAACAAATCATACCCTGAAACACAGGTTTTAGCGGCACCCACCAATATTTCAGCATGGGTTAATTTCTGATCACCAGGGAGCCATTAGGACATGTTTGCAATGAGGCAGTCTTTAAAATTCTATCAATTCCTTCACTTTTCACTTTTTGGTGACCAGCCCTTGTATTTAGGTTGTCTGCTGCTTCACAGCAATTACTGCATCTGTGCCCTTGTGCCAGCAAGGGAGTTTACAAAAGTTTGGTTCAGTCTCACAAGGATGGAAGTGATGGGTACTGGGGTAATCAGAACCTTCCCCCACCTCATCATTATCATCACCATGACAGGTGTCTCCACACCACATTTTGGGGTCTGCACCATTTTCCACTTTTGGCTTTCTTTAGTCAAAACCAAGAATGGCAACAGGTTCAGTAAGAGGCCTAATTTTTCCTGCAGCTCTTTTTCTCAGTTTTCAGCTGCAAACAATACCTTTTATAGTTCCTTATTCCCTGTTTCTAGGTTTTGGGTTTCAGTCATGAGAAGATCTACTCATGTACGGAGCTTTTCTTAGTACTCTCTTTCAGAAGTCAGTAATGTTTTCAATACTTCATTTTTGGGTTTCAAAGCAGTGTATCCTAAATCTGGAATTTTGGGAGGGAGACAGTACACTTTTATTTTCTTTTGTGCACAAAAGAAATGAGTCTGTAATACTGTGCAAATAATTCTTTTGTCATTATATTTTTTAACCTTCTGCACACTTCTATGGTTTTCTATCTACTATACCTTTCTATCTACTATACTTTGTGCTCATTTTCCCAAAATTTTTGGGCCTATTCTACTCCCTCTCAGAATTACGCACTGTTATATTTTTGCAGCAGTTCATCCATGGCAAACCTGCTGACTACACAAATTTTTTTTTCCTGTTGCATTAGAGGATGAAATTTGGCAGAAAATAAACCCAACTGCATTCCAGCTGGTACTCAGAGATCAGAGTGGCTGGGTATGGCCGGGCTTCGTTTCTGATTACGACTGATTTGGCACTGTAAGTCTGGTTTCATTCAGTAAGGACTTGCACAACTGCTGATTCATGAGTAGTGTGGTTTATTGAAGGAACAGATTGTGCAGGTTTAGAATTGCTGCTGTTAAATGCTACTGTGTTAGCACTAAATATACTGAGGCCAGTGACTGACTAAACTCTGTTCACTAAGCTTAACTTCACCCCTGAATAAGCTTAGTTTCACCTGGGTGTGCTCTGATGCTGTCAGAGGCACAAATCACAGGAAAGAGTCATAAAAGATGAAGTTCCTGCTAATGCCATCCCATGATCAGGTGGAGTTTGAGTGACTCTAGTCACATCTCTGAAGCACGTGCAGGTTTTCCTTCATTAACATATGACAGGGTAACAAATGCCACCGGGTTAGAAAAGCAGTATGTATTTTCGAGTTAATAAAGCAAAGTTCAGCTTTCAGGCACCAGTTGGGCCCTTCCTTTGGCTTAGCTCCCATTAGTTCCATTGCTTTAAACAGAGCACGGCCACAACACCTCGGTGCTGCTCCATCCTTTGTTTCCTGCCTCTCTCAGGGCAGCACCCCAAGCTCCTCAGTGTCCCTGCTCCTGGGGCTGCAGTTTGTTTCTGGTGAGCAGCTGCCCACACGGACACATCTCCTTGCTGAGATTTTCTTTCAGTATTTCTCCGCAGGAGCCCACCAGAGTTCCATGGTGAAAATTAAACCAAAAATTAAACTCTGGGAAGAGCATAACAAAAACCTTCTCCCCACTTCACCAATTTCCTGAGCAAGAAACCATGTAAGGTTTTCAAACACTCTTGAAGCCTCGTGGTTAGAGCTTAACTAGAACAGGTAATAATTTCAGGAGCTCCTAGATCTGCCTTTATATGGACTATACTTGGGTAATGGAGTGGCTGACACTCTTTGTTTGCTAATAGAAGGTTTTCCAAATTTGGCATAAGAAATAATTTCTGTCCCACCACCTCCAACCCACTGCCAAGGTCTAGTCTGAACAATTAAAGAAAATTGTCAGTGGCAAACTGAATACAATGCCCTTGACATCTTTGGAGAAGGAGTAGGAAGATGGTGGCCAGATACCACCAACTAACAGCATTCAGACTTGGTAATGCAGAATGTTAATCATGCTCCTAATATGTAGAGCATCAGGAATAGTCAGAAGAACCAAATATAAATTCTTTTCTTAGCTTGCGTAGAAGTGACTGGCTCATGGCTAGTTCAGTACATCTAGAAATTATTTAGGAGATAAATCAATATCTTTATGCAAGGATTGTTTTCCTCGCCTGCAGCCTTAACTCTTGTGCTCTGCAAGCAGTAGCCCTGGTAGAGACACTCATGAAACTGCAGATACCTTTGTGACAGCAGGATTGATACAGAGATAAAAAGGTAGGAGGAAGGAATTTGGCTATGGTGCTTCAGCATGGAGTGCGCGAGTTCCTGCAGTTCAACGAACATCACACATGCAGCTTTTAGATTTTCTTCCTCTGTACTGAAACATTTTCATTATAAAAAGATTCATGTGTGTGTTTCTGTGTCTGTGTCTGTGTCTGTGTGATCTAATAGCTATTTATATCCTGCCTAGATAAACAGGCTAAATCTGTGCTTTCAGTCAACACCACACTAAGCACCCAAAATGAGATTAGTCTAACCTTTCTGTTGCAAATGATTTATTGATCTTTTGGAACAGATCCCATAACTCGCCCTAAAACACGCTAATTTTGAAATGTTCTGGATAACAGTCTTGCTTTGGAGTAAATACCCATTGCATTCCCAAATGGCTGCCTACAACACAGCTCCCTGTCTTCTTAAGGAAAGGGTGTAGATCTTAAAAAAAGCATCCAAGCTTCTGCTAGCTCCTGCATTAACGGGATGACCATCTCTAGACAGCCCATAATGTGTCTCCTTGTCTCAGCCCATTGTTGAAGAAACTGGTAGCTTCAGGCTGTTTCTGTTACTTTATCTGTTTGAGATTAAAATCATCCACTACTAAGAACAGTGACCTCCTGCCCCACCCCACATCCAACACCAGGATAAGGACTGGGGAGACAAAAAGTAAAACTTGTGGCAGAAAAGAGAATGGTATTTCTACCTCTGTTTTTTCTCTTGCTTGCAGTTGCAGCCAACTAGGCAATATGTGTATGGAGAAGTTTGACAAAACTCCCTTTGCTCCTCATTTGTTTTCCTCAGAGCCTTCTGTAAACTCTTTGTATGGTGTGGTGTATTCAAGGCTTGAGAGAGAGAATATAACCATTTGAGTTCTGAGGTGTTGCAGCTGGAAGACTGCACACCTGGGGGTCCTATAACCCGTTGTGGGAGAGGGTCTGCATCTCCCCTCCACAAGGAGTATGTGTTTCAAGGAACAAAGCTCTGGGTGGAAAGCTCTGGGAGGTCTGACAACTGTCTCTTTTTGCTTTTCTTTGAAAAAGATTTTTTTTTTTGTAAACTGAAGTTGTCTTTCATTCCATTGTTTGCACCTTTGCTCATTTCTGATTTCTTCTCACTTGTAGTTTTTTGCTGTTTGACCTTATCTTTTATGCCCTTCAAAAAAACGAGGTTAATGTGATGCCTTTCAGTTAATAGTTCTGTTACACTGCCACAGGCTCAGTGGCTGTCTTCTGCAAAGTCAGTCATCCCTCTGGATGTAGGAGCCTCCTACGATAGCTTGGTACAAAGTATATCTGTGCTGAGAACAACTCTTTTCTCAAACATCCATCCATAATGGATTATGTTATGTTCCACTTTCAGCTTCTAACAGGATCTATCCTAGCTGAGCACAGAAATGTTAACTCGGCTGGTTTGAGAGGCTGCTGACTGCTTAAACAGAAACTCCCCTCAGTCAGGTTCTGTGCCATCACTGGCTGTCAAAAAGGGTCAGCTGTGCTTGCCCTACATTGTTCCAGTCTGCATATATCCGTATAATATCCCCAAGACTAAATTAGACCACTGAGGTAAAAGAAGTTATGGGACAAAGAGCAGTGATACCCTCCTGCATGCCTGTCTCCAACATGTGCTTGCTATGACAGATCCTATGACTGAACACAAAAACCCTTCCCCAAGTTTGGCTCTTTCTCTTTTGCAACCTCTGTCTTTATGGCAGTGCTCATGGAGCATGTCTAAAGAACATTGAAAAACACTGATAAAACAAACATGTTACTGTTGTGAAAGCTGCACACAAATTGCTGGGGTTTTTTTTAAGCAGAAATCATATCTTGAAAATGGTTGGCACTCATCCTTTTCTGATTCCTTTGAGTGCAGTGCAGTGTATCCTTGAAAATGTTCTCATCTACTGATGACTGCATGGGAGCATCTAGCCCTGTAATAAAGAACATCAGAAATTTATATGTTAGGAATTCTTCTTGAAGGTTTGTTTTAGTTTGGTTTTTTTTTTTATTGATTGGGTTTTTTGCTGTTGTTGGGGGGTTTGTTTTTGTGATTGTTTGTTGTTGTTTCTTTTTTTTTTT
>VXBT01002613.1:0-27393 GCA_013400235.1 Oriolus oriolus
AAGGAAGGAAGGAAGGAAGGCTGCCTAGTGGTGTTTCCTGTAGAAGTGGCATGGTGTGACAAGGTTCCTGTTTGCAATCAAGTGAACCAGCACAGAAGTTAAGGCGTTGTGACTGTTCACTTTTTTCAGAGCAGGGTAAAATACCTGGGTTATGACTCTGGGGAAGGAAGAGCAAGAAAGAGTAGGAGAACCTGTGAGTTTCATTTACATAGTGTACAAATGCAAGGCCACGAGAGGCTAGGGGTGCACACAAACGATAGAGAGTTGAGAGCTAAAGAAGCTAGTCAAATACACTTGTTTACTTGACCTACCTTAGCTCAGATAGTGGCCTCTGAGTGTTCCCCAGATGCTAAATGAGGCAACATTATGATTGTAAGTGCCGGTTAACACTCCATCCTTTTGGCCAACAATGAGATCAGTTTTCTTCCTCACGAATTACATTATAGAATCATACACAGCTAAGTTTTTTCTTATATTCTTCCGATCACCTTTCCCAAGCACAGCACTGGTATATAGATCTTTTATAGAAAGCATAGAAAATTGTGTTGTAAAGCATTGCTGCAGGTATGTAACCCAACCTTGTTCTCAAAGCAGGGCTAACTTCAAAGTTAGGCCAGGTTACTAATGGCTTTTCTTCAGTAGTTTTGCAAATTTCAAAGGATGGTACAGATGGTCTTTTTGTACCTACTGCTTCTGAAGCACTCTTATTCTGAACCACTCTTTTTTTTTTATTATGCCTATTTAAAATTCCTTTGCTTCTTCCCCAAAGCAAGGAGTACCTCAGAAATAGATTATTCCAAGTCCCTAGCAATATCTCTGATCTTCTTCTTTCATATAAGTGGAATATAAATTTCTGACACAATTTGCAGTATGACCACAAATTTTTGTATCTTTCCAAATGCAGTCTGAAGAATGTTTTATGTTAATATAAATTCTGTCAATCATTTTATAAACTGGCCATATTATCTTTAATGTTAAAACCTTAATGCTAACCTGTCAAATCTGATTCTTTTTTGTTAAATTTATTCTGTTTGTGTTTAAGACCGCTGGTCATTGAAAACTACAAGCTTATTTTGTAGTCAAACAGTGTTTTGGTTTTATTCAAATTACAGTGCTTTGAGAACAATTTTGTATAACTGCTGTTTTTTGGAAAGCATGCAAGGTGTACTGGTATTGGTATTCTTTTACATTTATTGACAATCAACTACTAAAACATGGCTATGAACAATATGTTATTCTCAAGATTACTTCAACAAATATTAGTTGCTCAATCTTCAGCCAAAAACTATAGTCATATGTATGCTAATGTCAACCCTAGAACTTCCATTTTTATTAACCTTGTACTATTTGTGAAAACCTAGCTTTCACTAAAAGTTTAGATTGATAAAAATATGCACAGAATTTTTAGTATAAAAATCCCTTTTTGTTGGGATAGTTTGAAATATGTTTTTAATGATCTCTTTAAAGGCATATTTGTGTTAACTATAACATTATGAAATTAAGTACACAGAAATTAAACACCTATTACATACAAATTTAGCAAAATATGTCACATGCTGCTAACTTATTGTGGCACAGGCTACAAATGTTAAGTCCTGATATAATGGTATAACATACAGAAAAAATCTTCGGAAAAATAGGCAATATCTTTCCTGCCAGTAACCTTGTATGAATTCAAATAAATTTAATTAGTAATAAGACTTTAACTGTGATAAGTTAGTAATAGTTTTCTAAAATTTCACCACAGCTGCTGTAGTACTTTTTGAAAACATTGTGCTAAATTTCTTCATCCTAGGAATGAATATGGTAGTTAATTGGTAATAGCTGAAAAAATATACTTTTGGAGGTCTAGATATCCCTGTGAGGTTTGCATAAATAACTAATGAAGGAGTGTCTTTGGTATTACATTTTGATCATATTGGCATATAATCAGGTTTTCCAGGCAGAAGCATAATCATGTTTATTATAGCAAACTAATACCAGAGTATATCTGTTTTTTACAAATACTTCCAAAAGTCATTTTGGAAGCAGTGAAAGAATATGCCCCTTTCACAAACTTATATTTTAAGTATGTACATGTTTCTGTAGGATAACAAGACTACATATTGGACCTACATATAGTCAGGAAGCACTTAGAAGAAAAATCCATACAAGACTGTTAAGCCTGAAGAGAATTAGGATGTCTGTAAACAGTGCATTACTAGAAACTTGGCTAGAACATAAGTCGACTGTAATCACAAAAATGTGTTTGCAACATCTTTACAGTCTTCCCTAAGCACCTGTCATTGGCCCCAGTAAGATGGATTTTGCTCTGATCTGTTTCAGCCGCTCATATCCATTGGCAGAAAAGCAGCTGATTATTATCTCCATTCTTATTATGAATGAATACTGTAAATCTGATCCCCAGAATAATGTCATGAAAGAACAATGAGTGTACACTTTTTACTATATATGATCAAACCTTGGTATTTACTAAAAGCAGTCTCATGAATTCAACAGCCAAAAGTTTATTTACTGCACAAGGACAAAGAAGCAGATTCTCTTTTGACACAAAAATGTTTCTTTTCTAAGTAATTTTCTTTTGGTTTGTTTATTTTTGTACTTTCAGCTACATAAAATACAAAGAACAAGTGCTCAGTTGCTGAAGATATCAGATGGAAAACATAAAAGTTTACACTTAAATGAACCTATATCTGTGTTCTAGACCTCAGCTGGAAATGTATTTGAAATTGACAAGCATAACAGCTGAATGTTATGTGCACTTCTTTGAAATGGCCAACTTCAGATGATCTCAACATCTTCTAAACTCTTAAAGATAATAGGCCAGATAAAAACAGATTCCAAATTGTGCAGAGCTTTATACTGTATGTTGTCATATAGCAATTTAAAAATCAATTTGGTGCTGAACAGTAAGCCTATGTATTTCTCTCCAAATTCAAGTTTCCTACTGAGACCTCCTAGTGCATGCTAAATCACAGCATCTGTATTTTGTATGCTTAGGAAGAAACTGCATTTAGGGGAAGTATTCAGAAAGTCATGCAGCAACCTAATTCTATATGCTAAGATATTTAGACAACATATGGTAGTATATGCAGTAATGACATTTTGTGAGCTGTAGCTCAGTAAACTCAGTCTGGACATGAAGTTCCAAGGTCATATTCTTGACGCTGTTGCTTATATATTGTTTAAAGTATTAAAGTAGTATTTCTTATTTGAAAATTCCAACTAATTATCCTTGTTTTCTCAGTATATTTTTGTCCATCAGAAGAAAAAAAAAAAAAGAAGAGTTAGAGCAATAAAAGCCTACCAATATTCCCTAAAGCGTCCAAAGCCCATGCAGTGGGATGCTCTCAGCATCCTTTTTGTGCTTACTTGTGTCTTATTCTCTAAAAAGCTATCCCAACATTTGATGAACTGTGTTTTAGATGCTAGATGAAGTAAACACTTTTGGAAACTATGTACACATAGTCTGTTTCAAGAGAACTGTGTATCACTGTATTTAAAGCAATGTTTACTATTTGATGACTTAAATTTATTTTATTGATTTCCATATATAATTTTCAACAGTAAGAGAGAACTTATTATCCATAATAAAGAGTTTGCATTTCCTTAAAATTAGATGCAAACCTCCAAAACCTATTTATAGATCCTATCAGAGATGCTGACTGTTGTGCTTAAATAGAAGCTTTCTATTTTAAGCAATATAGATGTTAAACTTACAGCTTAGATCCAAATTTTAAAGGAAATGAAGATTTAGGAAAATATTGAAAAAAATTACAAATTAAGAAAAAATATGTAAAATTTCATTATGAATTGTGTTACTTAACTAAAATAATTTCTGTAATTTACCACCATTTTGGTGCAATTCATTTTATCTCTGACAATTTTTTTTTACTCCATTCAGGATGCACAGCTTCAACCAGGTGAATGTGGAATATGCTGTTCCTCTGCTAAGCATCTCAGCCTTGGTTAAATTACTGGTGAAATAATAATATTAATAATAATAATCAAACAAAACCACTTCCCAAACTTCACTGTGTTACTAAATAAGCATTTTATCTGTTTTTTTTTTTGTTCCATCTCCCTCTTTCTGCAAAACCTGCCATAACAGGTTCCTCAGCAAATTGTGAAGCTGCCTTCCATTAGTTTTTGGAGCAAACAACCTTGTTGTTTTGAAAAATGGATACTACTTTTAATCAAATTTCTTTGTGCTTGAATATTAATGTATGTTTTACAGTCTTCTTAAGTACTGCAGAATTACCCTGAAAAAATTGAAGCATCTGTCCTAAAATTTTTTAAAAACATTTATTGTGATGCTGGGCTCTTATAGTCTTCTCTTTTTTCAAGCTGTTAACAATAAATTGAGAACTTATGCATCACCCTTCAGAATCACTGCAGCAATTCTCTGGATCTGTTTCAGAAGATATGCATATTTTTAGATGACATATAGTGCACTAAAGACTTGGTATTCTTCAATGTTCTTTCTAGTTTTAGATTAAAGGGTTCAAGTAACAATCAAAAGTAACAAATATGCATAGACACTTAAAGCCAGTTTGTTTCCTTTTGTAATCAGGTAATATCAGTGAATCATTTAGACTTGTCCCTTTGGTTTTACTCGTTGTGCACTGAAAGTCTGATTGATAGTTTTTTTTAAATCTACTTTGATAAGTAGGTAAAGGTTATCTACTTTGATAAGTAGGTAAAGGTTTTAGTTTATTTTTTTGAGCAACTCATATAATATTAGCTTATAGATAATCAGTTTGGCATAAAGGAATATTGAACTATTCTAATCATATTGAAGCTTTTGTGGCAGTTTTGGAGAAGAGGGGAAGAAGGATGTTTTTGCATTAGCACATTTTTATTTCAGCTGTTTCCTTAAATGCCAGCTTTTAAAGGAATCTAGAGCAGAACTCAAAAAATTAAAATGGCCATATTTTCTTTTTTTCAAATTACAATGATACATGCATTGTATCGCCTGAAAAGGGTAAAATATTTGATAGAAGCACTTAAAAACAGACAATAAGATATTGCTTAAGTTAAAGTTTTCTTTGTTATAGTATGGTACTCTTAATGGTACTATAAGAAAAAGTTAATTGCTGAATTGAAATGACAGTGTACAGCCTAATGTAAGGCAGTAAGTTGTTTAAGACAGACAAAGGGAACAAGGTCTTCTTTTATTCAAAGAACTGATATAGCTGAATAATTTATCAGTAAAAGAGTTGAAAAGACCCAAGATTATGGTGAGAGAATGTATTTAGACAGGGCATTTAAGCATAGGCAGACAGCACATTTTTCTACAATGTATATGACAATCAGGCACTCCAAGCTAAGTACTTCATGGCAGCTTCAGCTGGGTGGACCAACCTCAGCTACTGGTTTGTGAGTTACCAGTATGATCCCAAGTAGTTCAAGGATGTGATGTGCTGGAATTCCAGTAGAAGTGCTGACAGTATTGTAATACCACCATCCTTCTTGACCACAGAGACATGTTTATCCTACTAAACAAGGTGATACAGAAATGGTGGGTTCTCTGGTTGTTTTCTGTTGTTTGGGATTTTTTTTCTCATGAATAATTAGGAGAGGTTGCTTTCAATAATGGCAGTCAGTAGTTCAGTGAGTGTGACACTCCTGTTTAGGAAAAATATTCCCAATTCTTAGCTATAGAGATGAGGAATGCAGCTTGAAACTTGAATTTCTGTTTCCTGGGGGATTGCAGCACAGACAACATATATATGGTATCACCTGAGAAGGAACAAGGGGAGTTTGAAAGGGGTAGAGAGAGACAGACCTCAAAAAAAGATTAGGAGAAGAAAATGTATGCTAACGAGGTATGACTAAGCCAGAACATTGTAGTACATGGTTTAGGAAAGCACAGATCACAGATGAGCAATTCAGCAGTACTGCAGTCTGGGTCAGCAGAAAATGAAAATAACTCATTTATTTCTTGCTGATTCTTAGTCTGTGTAAGTTGAATTTTGTAACCTGTATGATCAAAGGTAGTAGAAAAAACTGAAGACTAATGGTGTTTAGTCCTTTTTGAAAGATACCAGCAGTGAAGCTAGTCCTAAGTATGAGAAGGCTTGCAAAAACTCAGCTTTTGTGTGCTGCCGCAACACTTTCTTTTTCAATTTTTTTTTCTGAGTGGTGTTATCGTTATGTTATCGGTTATGGTGATTGATGAGGATTTCAATCAGTAATTTCTCTAGGAAGAAGATTACAGTACTTCTTTCAGTTAACCTGTCCACACAAAGCCCAGTCTTAATGTCTTTGACGAAAAGAAGCAACATGTCCTTGTTCATGTTTTGTGTAGATGGAGGTCCTGCTCTCCAGTTGTTGACCTGAAGGTCTAGCAATGCATAGACCTTGGTGAACTAATCCACTTGAAATAAAGTAATGGTGATTTTCACCTGGAATAAGTCTTTCACCTCATGGACCAATTCCTTTTGCTTAAATCAAAGTCTTTTTATCTTTATTGACGACTAGAGTAGGTTTATTTTGAAAAAGGAGACAAAAAAATCCCCCCAAAACCCCAAAGAAAAGTTGCTTTGTTCCATTCCCATTAATTCGATGCAAAAATCTCACATCCATTTCTTTATGAAGAGAGTTAAACTAATGATGAAAACTTTAAAATTCTCACCTGAGTTCCCTGTTTGCTACTTATTCATGCAGTTCATTAAACCCCATGAGTTCCATCAAATTTCAGGCTCTGCTAAGCATGTATTTTGAAGGACTGTAAAATGTGATTAGAGAGAAAAAGTTTAAATAATAGTTAAAATAACTAAGATGTTAAGGACCCTAAGTCATTCACAGAGACCACATGCCCTTCCATAATTTCTTTCATAGTAAATTTGAGGGTTGATTTTACCTCAAGGCATTGTTTCCATCAGAGAAATGGGTTATGGCAAAGAGTTATGCTGTGTTAATGGAGTTGCAGAGACTGTTGACATAACGGAATGATGACAATCTCTCATGTCTGACCCTGTCACCCCTCTTGGTAAAACCACACTGTGCAACCAGAATTCTGATCCAAGGACAAGAATATTTTGAATTCATTTTGTTCTTGTTCTTTATACCTTGGTATGATAGCAGAAATTATTGGCAGTAATTAACATATTTAAAGAAATATTCTGACAAGCCTTGAAAACTCCATGGAATTGGTCTATATCTTGGCTTCTCTGCTGACCTGGATGAACAAGTGTAAAAATAACCTGTTTAAGCACATGTCACAGCTATTTACTAGTTATTAAATATTTTTATGCTGATATTCATAGCACATTATATCTCTATCTGCAGCTCTTGAAAATAATTCCCAGCAGATCAAAGTAACTATATAAAGGCATGTTAGGATTTCTTGTGATGGCCAGAAGAATAATTATATTGTCATTCCACCATTCCTATACTTCAGGCTGAAATTAAACCTTTATGAATTAATCAACATGAAAACTTCCGCGTTGAAAATTTTAAAAGAATTGAAAAAGGAACACAAGGCTTTAAACAATTGGTAAAAAAAATCTTTTCAGTTTTGTTTGCAAAGGCATATACTAAGAATCACAGAATAACAGCATATGCTGAGTTGGAAGGGAACCACAAGGGTCATTGAGTCTGTCGCCTGGCCCTGCACAGCACATCCCCAAGAGTCACACCAGTGCCTTAGAGCATTGCCCAAATGCCCCTGGAGCTCTGTCAGGTTTGGTGCTGTGACCACTTCCCTGGGCAGCCTGTTCCAGTGTCCAACCAGCCTCTGCGTGAAGAACCTTTTCTGAATATCCAACCTAAACCTCGCCCAACTCAGTTTAAGGCCACTCCCTTGATTTCTCCCACTGTCACCAGAGTGAAAAGTGCCTGCCTTTCCTCTGCCCTCACAAGAGGAAGTTGTAACTGCAATGAGGTCTCCCTTCAGTCTTCTTTTCTCCAGGCTGAACGGACCAAGTGACCACAGTCTCTTCGCACGGCTTCCCCTCAAGGCCCTTCACCATCTTTGTTGCCTTCCTCTGGACACTCTCTAATGGCTTTATGTCTTTCTTTTATTGTGGCACCCAGAGCTGCCCCAGCACTCGAGGTGAGGCCGCCCCAGTGCAGAGCAGAGCGGGACAATCCCCTCCCTTGCCCGGCTGGTGATGCTGTGCCTGATGTACCCCAGGACACGGGTGGCCCTCCTGGCTGCCAGGGCACTGCTGGCTCATGTTCAACTTGTCATCAGCCAGGACCCCAGGTCCCTTTCCATGGCACTGCTTTCCATCACCTCATTCCACAGTCTCTCTGTATGAATCTGTTCTGGGATTTGTGCATATTTAATACTCATAGGCCAATCTAGGGGAGGGAGTTATCTGCATAATGGATAGAGTGAAATGTTTGGATAACATCAGAGATCCTGTTTCACCACTTAGTGCAAAGATATTACAGAAGACTGGGTTGGAGCCAAGTGAATACCCCAGACCTCTAAACAGGAACCCAAATGCCATGCAGATCTTAGCATTATAACTGAAATATTTTCCGGTGTCTTTAAAACTTAAGTTTGAAATATCAGGCCTAGGAAGCATTATTTTGTTAAAAATGTGAAGACAGATTTTATTGGTACAGTTGTTAGAGACACAAAAAATACCCAAAGAGTTTTTATTCTGATTGTCAGTATTATTTATTCTAAAAGATTTCCTGATAACATTTTCTCCTCCATCTTTTATCTCCTCTCCTCACCTCATCAAGGCCAAAACCCACAAAAACCTCCCCTTTCATTTTGTGAAACTCTCATTAGTGAGAATTAATAAAACAGGATTATCTGAATACTGGAAATTGAATATTTTATTTAAATTTCTACCTTGTTTTCAAGGTTCTCTTTTTTTTTTCTTTCCAAATATTTCCCTTGCCAGTAATAAAAGTTTTATGATTAAAGTAGTTCAGTATATGTCCTGGTTCTGGCCAGGACAGCTATTTTTTGCAGTAGCCAGGAGGGGCATGAGCCAGGCCTGGAGGTTATCCTGTACCACCTCACACCATACACAGTGGGTGGGCAGAAGGGGCTCCTTTCCTGTCAGGGTCACACCGGGTTTCTGGGGTGGGCATTTGCATGTGAATTGATTCTTTCTTGCACACCTTACTGACATTGATACTCTTCCTTCCTTACCTCACTGCTGTTTCCAGTATATTGTTCTTATCTCAAGCCTTGATCTTCACCTTTTGTGTCTCCAATTCTCCTCCACATCCCTCTGCAGAGGCAGGGGGAGGGGGGAGGCAGAATGAGCCAGAGATGTGTTATTTAGTGGGAACACTAAATTGGGGAATACCATTCTTAAAAACCATACGTGTGGTAACTGTAAATTCTTTGTTCACGCATAAAAACATACTAGATTTAAAGTTGATGGTAATTTTTTTTAACTTTGTTTATGCTGCTTTCATCCCATAATACTCTGCAGAGTGGTTATGCTACTAAATATTATCTGGCATTACAAAGGGGATTTCTAGGGAAATTAATTACATCCTTTGGTCACAGCACCATCATACAAGTATGAGGTACTGCTGAGAGATTCCTTCTCACTCTTTTCCTCTTCCCCCTCTCCTTAATAATCGTGTCCTGTCATAAGAAGGATATTGTTGCCCGTGGCATTTCTTTCAGATCCATAATTTAGGAATGTACAAGCAGCAATATGTAAAAGGGAAGGAGGTGGATTTTGTATATCTCTAGCAGATTTTTAATGGAAAATATACCAGATAATTTGTACATCTAGTAGTTTGTAAGATACCATCCTTCCATTTCCGCTTTAGATTACAGCCGTCATTGGATGTGAGTCCCAAATTTTGTTTCAGCCTCTCAGTCTTGGCTTATGTACTTTCTTTCAACCTAAGCATACAAATTCTCCAGCAGTTCATATGACACAGAAAAATATTTTTTACAACATCCGTTTCTCTGTGTTGAGGCCCCAGCAGTCAAGAACCCTCAAGAGAGAGATAAACTAAAGTTCTGTATTGCTGTAGAAGAAGTTGTAATACTAAGATACTGTATGTACTCTGTTCTTTGTAAACCTGTGAGGCACAGCACCCCGTTAATATCAAATGTTATGAGGGGTTCCACTGGTGGCAGATAAAATATTTCAGTTTATTATAATTACAAAGTTTTTAATAGATTAGCATTGAAGTGTTATTTTTTTGCCTCTCAAAATTTTATGCATCCCTAAGCGTTAAATTAAAATATTTGTGGCAACAGTTCCACCAGTGACTTATCCTTATCATTCATTACCACCACCTTTTGGTGCGACTGGATTCAGTGAGAGCATATTGAAAAAGTACTTGAGGTTTTTGGGGCTAGTGTGCCAAAGGGGAAGAGCCCAATTCACCTTCTATGTAAAAATAAATCAGGGAGAATTCTAGAAGTTAATGCATTTATTTTGGGTAGAAAGTAGTTTTAGAAAGTAAGTCTGACAAAGTGGTCATTTTCTTAAAGGTTTGCATCTCTGCTCTGGGAGAAAGATGACAATAACTTCAGCTATAAAGTCTGCTCAGCAGAATTTCACCAGTCCTAGTTGTGGTGGTCAGTGTTGCCCTGTGCACATGCTTGGAGGTGTCTATTAGTTACAGCCTCTTAGTCACTTCTGTCTGTGCTATACTTACATTGCTGTACAAACTCTGTATTCTGTAAACATAATTTGCCTTGCTGTGAAGTTGCTACTTTCCTTTGTTCATTTATTTCTGCTCACAAAAAAGATAGAGCACAAGTGAAACACAATTTAATTTTAATTCTATCGGATACTAATTTCCTGCAGAAGCTTAAAAAAATCATTAATATATAGTACTCTATAGGTTAGTAAATATATATTAGTAGCATGGTCTGACTTTTAAACATGAGTGAAATCTATTGTAAACAAGAGGTCAAATCTTATCTGTATGCATGATTACTGGAGTGTGTATATGCAACAACTGTTTTCCTTGGGGAGTGATAAAAATAGGGGCACTGCCAAGCAGATTGAAGGAGTGAAGCCAGTCAGTTAAAAAATATCAATGTAGAGGTTTATAGGATGTGGCTTGTTTCCAGTTTCCCAGACTGTTAAATATAGAGGAAAACTGCAGGTAGAACTTTGTGAAAGTCCAAGCAATTTCTTACTTCTCTTGATTATTAAAAAAGTCTTAGTGTTTCATTTAGGCTATTATTATTAGCTAAAACTGTTGCATAGAAGGACTAATCAGTTTCTATCTCGACCATGCTGTATATTTTTAATGTGATAAAGTTGCTCCACTCTGTGTTTAAAAGAACATGATGAAATGCTCTATTTTCCCAGCACATCCTTTTGTTAAATTTTCTTTCACAAATTGGCTCTCCCTGTTCTGTTTCTAATACAGCATATTTGTTTCTTAGAACTGCATCTGATTGAGGTAGTAAGGATTTGAAACATGGTCGTATGACTGTTGCACAAAGTCATATTTAAACACATCAAAAATAATTGTTCAAATATCACAAAAAAGATACATACATATTGGAAAACATGTTGGAAAACATACATATTGGAAAACATACATATTTTAGTCTCATTTTTCTGTCAGGAGTAGATGCACAGGTAGATGTAAAGGTTATTCTTATTTATTAAGGTATTTAATGTGATGTTTAATTATTGCCATATATTTTATGTGATTTTATACTGTGCTTATGATCCTTTGGATTGGTTGGTTGGGTCATTTTGATGATTAACCAAATTAGTAGGCCAATGAGTTTTTTAGCAAATCCAGATTAATGGAGTAGGTGTTACCTTTCATATTGGGGAACAATAATACAAATTCATATAAATCACATCTCAATATGCAAATCTGTTTTGTCACTGCTGCTGCAAGTCTGTGAAGCCCAACAGGACAGAAAATACTAACATTTTGTCTTTAAATGTTCAAAACCGTAAAATAAATGAAGCATGGGTGTTGACTGTCTTTGCCCTACATTATCCGCACAGGAGCTATTAAGAAGGCTTTTTTATCTTCTTTTCATGACTTGTTTTCTTATACTGTCTAATGAAGAGCTTCACTTAAAATGTAACATTCTACTGGCTTGAAAGTACATTTCCATGATACTAAAAAGCTATTGTTATGCATTAAAGGCTTTTTACTGCTGTTTTTGTTGATGTGTTGCATTGTATAGTATAATAAAATTTCATAGCGTGGGAATTGTCTGATTAATTTTTACTTCTAAGTTATATTTTGACCACTTTAAAAACAACCTAGAATCCTGATTTCAAAAAAGCAGATACCCCTAGATTTCAGATTATCATGCTGTTAGGCTACTTATCAGTAATTTAGAACTGTGGAACAGCCAAACTTTTTTCCCTTGTTAGTTGCTAAAGTTTCAATACACGGATTTTTGGACTTCAAATTACAATGTTTATACCAGACTGAGGAAACTAGATTTTTGTGCTACTTTGTTGAAATTCAGATGTTCTGGTAGATGAAAATTGATTTCATGGCTGCAGTCCTGTGGCAAGGAAAAGGAAAAAACAAAAGAATTTAATGGAAAAAAAGAACAACTGAAAATTAGTTTAGGCTGGTTAGCAGCTATGTGCATGCACTGAAATATTTGGTGAAAACTTACATGTTGCAACATTCTAACTGCAGTAGGTGACAGAATTAATCTTTGCGGACTACTTTCAAGTTCTGTACAGACTGAACTCTTGCTGTAGGTTCTGTAGTTTGTTGTATACTCTAAGCACTTCTCTGAAATGCCCTTCAGTGCTGGATTCTAAAATGTGTTACTGGTCACCTTTAGGTTATCACTAGACTTTTCAGAATGTAATCTGAAAAGGAGTCAAGATTTTGGAGCAAACTTCATCTAGATGAAAATCCTATAAACTGATCCAAAAAAAGAAAAATGAGAGGCATTTGAATTTATAAATGACATCACTTTCCTCTGTTTGCTTTTTTTTCTCTCCTCAGAGCACAAGTAATATATCAGTAGGTCTTCTACGTAAGTTAAAAAACCCCAAATCTGCACTGTTTAGTTACAAAGGAGAATCTCTAGGCAGCCCAACAAAGCTTGAATTCAGAACCTGAGCTGTGGGATTTTCTGGCACTTACCTCTTGTGGGCATGATAACATCCCTGTCTGTGCACCTTCCTGAGAGGATGATGAGTAAATCTTTGGTATTTCTCAGCCTTACCTGGAGCAATGTGATTTAACTTGGATAAAGCATGAGGATTTTAGACTGCTGAAGTCAGAGCATGAATCAGGGTCTCAGAAATTCAAGAGAGTTAGTTACCCAGGTCCTGGACAGAGGAAGTCCCAAGTGCCTTTAAAGTTACAAAGAAAAAAAGGAATGAGTTGCTAATTCAATTATACAAAAAAATGTAGTGGTATATAAGCTTTCTAAGTTAAACAAATGTGGGGTCAGCAAACATTTTTTTTTTGCCAGATTTTTCTTTCCAATAATTGTACGTTTTACTTGCAAGGTCACTGTTGAATTTTTCCAGATCTACATAATATGCACTACAGCTACATTTTTTGAGAATAAATTCAAAGTTTTTGTTGCCACAACAGAGCTTCAAAATACTGTGTCTGTAGAAGGCAAGCTTTATGCAAGCTCAGGTCTGACATAATAATAATCTTAGTCTCATGGGTTCTGTTATTACTGAAACTACATTCAGTTTCTCAGGTAGATTTTTATTTCTAAGAAACATGCAAAAGCTCCAAGATCTGGAGGTAGACTTCATTATAGCCAGGTCATTCCTGACAGATTCATGTCCAGGTTGCTAGATTTATTCAAGACAGAAGTCCTCTACATTATTTAACAGCCTAAAGAGTTTGTTTTTGCAAGTTGTATCAACATTTCCTGTCTGCCTTGCTCCTTGTTTTCAAAAGACAAAAGAATAATTATTAGGCTACTGGTTAAGATGCTTGGACAAAAAATTCACCTTTGGTGAGAAAAATATCAAAGATGTAAATTTTTGTTACTATTATTAAATTGCCTTTAAAAATTCTAATGATAAGAATATTTTAAACTGTGCTGAAATTACTGACTTTTTTTCTTAAGATGATTAACTCAAAAATAAATAAAATTTCAGTTTGGAAACACAGATTCCCAACACCCTAAAATATACGAACAGTGAGTATTATTGTTTCCTCTTTGTAAAAAATATCTAAGTATGTAGAAAAAGAAAAACCTGTATGTTTACACAGCCATCCAGGGAACAGGCTTGTATGTAATAATCAAAGTTTTGTTCTCTATAGGATGGTTGGAATGATAGGATCTCCTAGACTATGCATATTTTACTTACTTCTACGTGTGATACATCTGTGCTGTCTGAAATTGGTGTTGGATAGGGTCTGTGTTGCAACTGATAGTGAATTTGTGTGCACGGGTTATATATGTATATCTATATACAAGACTGCTTTGCTGGAAGTGTCTGATACTGACAAAATGTCAGCTACACTCTATATCAATCAATCTCTTTTCAGGAAGAAATTCCTCCCTGTGAGGGTGCTGAGGCACTGGAACAGGTTGTCCAGAGAACTTGTGGATGCCCAGTCCCTAGAAGTGTTCAAGGCAGGGTGGCTGGGGCTTTGAGTTTCCTGCTCTAGTGGAATGTATCCCTGCCCATGGCAGTGGGCTTACAACTAGATGGTCTTTAGGGTCCCTTCCAACCCTAACCATTCTGTGATGCCATGAACCTATACTGTTCAATCTGATTAGTTAAATTTCAAAGTTGCTCATAAATTCATGCATTGGCAGTGTACTGTATGCTTAGTTCTAATGATTTATTCTACACATTACTCCACACTGTCACTACATGTACAAAGTTTATATCCTCACGCAGCTGTGCATGCAGCATCACAGAGTGATGCAGCTGCGTGTTAGGGCTGGTGGCTGGGTGCTCCTAAGTCACGGAGATCGAGTTGATCTGAAGCTCTAGCCCAGATGAACCTGGAAGCTCCCATAAGCTGTTTCCTTTACTCAAAGAATTGGCAGCAGGTTTTATTGATTGTTGGATAACTGTTGATGTGCCATCAGCAAGTTGCTAATAGGCTATAAACTAGCAAAACACACCCTACAAAGGCATGAGGGGTTGAAACTGCTGGAAGAATAAACTTTTTATTGGAGGAGTTCAAGTACTGTTGTGTATTTGGTGACAAAATTCTCCCTTTCTAATGCTTGCATTTAAGCTAACATCATTAACAGGAAATACTAATCTCCAACATTATTAAGAATACTTTCTACTAACCATTCTATTTATGTTTTGATAGTGGAGAACCAAAAATCTTGAAATTTTACCTTCCCTACTAGTAATTTGCCAGCAGCAATTACAGCATAAATACTGTCATATTTATCTCCAGGTTAAAATTCTGGTTTTCCTTCCAGACATACTGTTGTTGATTTGATAACATGAGTGAAAGCCGACATTACACGAAGAGTTGGAAAGAAGATAGGGGTGTAAAGGGTGGGTGGAAAGAAGAAAAAACATTATGTTCAGCTACTGTCATTGACAGAGTCCTAAAGACAAAATCTGGCATGTTAAGAAGATAAAGGAGATTCAGAAGGATAAAGCAACATAAAATCCTGCACACTCCAAGTAGACGAAGGTTGGATTTTGAACTTGAGTAACATGATAGGAGAGTAAAAGGTGTTAGAGCCAAGAAAGGAACATATAAATACAAGTGTATGACTGGACACTGAGGTAGGTTTGAGCACCATTCAGAGTACTAGTGGAGAAGGCTAAAATAATCCATGCTTGAAAGACATTTTTTAGTTACTGAAGAATGTATGATGTAACAGATCAAGGTAGTATTCTCAATGTAGTATTCTCTAATTTGCTCAATGTAATATTCTCAGTACTGTAGTATATGGTATTATTTTATTTAAAATAATTAGAAATTGAAAATGAAAGCTCTATCTGAAATAACATCAACTCCTCTAGTTTAATGTGACTTATTTTATTTCTCTGTATGAGAAATGTAGGCACAACCACTAGCCTGACTGCAGGAACTAATACAAACTAAGAAGTCTGCTCAGAAAATCATTGTGGCACAGCTTAAACTGGTTGAAGCCTAAGAAATCCCTGAGGAAGGGCTTTTTCAGAAATGCTCTGGTATCTTTCAGAGTTGTCATTGTGGGAAATATCAGAGAAGCAAACATGAAAAATGCAAACTGTGAATGTTAGGGAAGCGTATTTTGTGCAGTGAACTATTTGGCAGTGTGAGCTGTGAATGAGTAGAAGTCTCTGTATCTGTCCCATCTACCATTTCCCCAGGGACAGAACAGTCACTACTCATGACTGCCTCCAGAGAGCACCCCACACTTCTCCAAGTCAGAGAATTTTACAGCATTTGCGCTTTCCCTTAGTGTGTTTCTAAGTAAAAATTATATCTCTTGGGATAAAAATAATGCATTTTAGTAAATGAGGAGTGTAGCTGGGAGATAATAATGAGTAGGAAGAAGAGCATTTGAAATTTTAAAAGAACTGAGAATAAAACTTGATTTAACACTTTGTGAAATCATACAAAGATAAAACAAATGTAAAATAAAAGTACATTTTTTTGTCTAACACTGAACAAGCTAGAAAGGGCAGATTTAACATGGTTGCTTATAGCTTTTGCATTACTTAGAACAATGCTTGGTGTAATTCTTTTCTTCCCTCAGTCTCTCCAGCCCAGTTCCAGAAGCAGAAAAAGTTTATAGTTGAGGTTTATATCATTCTATTTCAGAGTAAGCTCCATAATATAACAAATTTTCTTAGGTCTTTTTCTTAAAACAATAATCCCATTGCACTGATTCATGCTGTATCTGCCTGTATCTGCCACAATAACATCATGTTGAGTGCCCCCTGAATTTTTACATATTCTTGATTGCTTTATTTGTATTGAAACTCATTTATTTTTATCCAAAACTGTTTCCAAAATGCTTGCATTACACGAAAAAGCACTTTATCAATGGGTAGTCTATTGACTTGCAAATAGATTAATCATCATTATGGTGTAAGAATATAATCTGTTAGAGTAAAAAAGGGTTCAGTGCAAAACAGTACAAAGAAAACATTTTTATTAAGTATATCTACTGTTTAAAGATCCACTAGCATGTGTCCCTTTCAAACACTGTCAATAAACAGTCTATTTCTCAGAATTACTTTACTGCTCTTGTTTTCCACTCTCCAGAAACAGAAATCCCAATAACTCACGCATTAATTCCATAGACAAATTTATTAAAACTTTCTTATTTCTAACAAGATCATAGTCATGTGACACAGCAACTGACTTTTTAGAATAAGAAATCCCAGTTAGGGAGTCACTGTATTTCTGAACTTGGAAACATTTTCCTGGCAATGATTAAAACCTACCACTTATAGAAAAATCTTGTTTTCATTATTTTCTAACAATAGCTTGAATCCTTCACTTGTGCTCAAACAAATCATGCAAATCATCTGATTTTTTGATTTAAAAAGTAGTGGGTTCCTAACAGTAATCAATTTAATAAAATATTCTGTTTTCAAACCCACTTGCTCTTAGGCTCTTTATTGCATATTTTTCAAGTTATAAATTAAGACTGCATATCAGTTGTGGGTAGAGACAGGATTTTTCAGATGCCTTGCAGCTGAAATGTATCTATGTGCATAGCATCCTTTTAGAAAATGTGCCAATTAATTTTAATGTAATGAGTGGCATCTTTTCTGTTAGGTGGAAGAGCATTCCATTTAATGCAGTCATTTGACAAATCAATTACAAGATTTATTTTCATATGTTGATAAAACTGGGGATGTCAGACTGTAGATACATGCTGGTCTGTTAACTGGTTAATAGCTTAATAGTAGATTTACTGGTGAAAGCTGCTGTTTCGGCAGGTGCCATCTCATTTTCTCTGTAGCATGCAATTAAAATCAAGCCTCAACATTCTTTAATTACATTGATTACACTGAGAAGGTATGTTTGGTTATAAGTAGTCCCTTTGAAATGAATAGCTCCTGTTTAGTTAGTAAGAAACAGATTGCCCTTCAATATGCCTAGTTGTGATAGGTAAAAAATAAAATCACAGCACAAAAAATATACCCCTCAAAAATTCAAATAATGGCTCCTAATTCCATGCTTATCATGTCCTCAGTCATTTTTTCACATTGCTCTTTGGTAAGATATTTCTGATTTCTCAGCTGGGAAGGCACTTAAACAACTTAGCAAAATGTGATTTCTTCACCCTGAGAATTTCTTTATTTTCTCAGACCAGATGTTAAACTCAGCAGTAGTCTGTTTCCAGCACTGCTAAGGGAAAGTGAGGATTCTTGTATAAAATGAGCAACCTCTTGGTAAATGCTCTTCGTTCTAGTACTGGCAGTTTAAAGATCAGAGCTGAATGTCACCTGTCTGTTTAATAAACTTCTAAAAGTCATAGGCATAGTCAAAATAATCAGATGTCTGTGTTTGGTCCTCATTCATAAGCAGTTATCTTATTACTTAAACAGTCCTGTCTTTACATCTTTATGGAAAAAATCTGAATATGACTTCCTATTGAGGATTTTTTTTTTTTTTCTCCAAAAAGAAAAGAGAGAAAGAGAAAAAGAAAGAGAGAAAGAGAGGAAAGAAAGAAAAAGGAAAGAAAGAAAGAAAGAAAGAAAGAAAGAAAGAAAGGAAAGAAAGAAAGAAAGAAAGAAAGAAAGAAAGAAAGAAAGAAAGAAAGAAAGAAAGAAAGAAAGAAAGAAAGAAAGAAAGAAAGAAAGAAAGAAAGAAAGAAAGAAAGAAAGAAAGAAAGAAAGAAAAAGAAAAAGAAGTTCTTGTAGTGCCAGTATATACTCTCATTCACCTAAAATACTAAAAACTCTCATTTATTTCATGGATGAAATTTGAACTATACTATTATATCTGGAAATCTTGGCTACAGATTCTTCTAAATACCTGCTCTCTATACTACTGCCATCTCTTGAAGCTGCTGCTTTTCTGAGCTCTGAAATTTTGAGGATTTTTTTGCTTTTATTTCATTATTTTCTGATCATACAATAGCTCTTCTTTCAGTCTGGTAAATTCCAGTCACATATTGGGAAAACATTTGGATCTTTTTCTATTTGCAAGGCTTGTAGTAAGTGTATCCAAGACCAACTGAGTATCAATTGGCCTCAGACATAAGTAAACTGAAAATTAGATGTTTAATATGATAAAAACATGGATCTGGAACAATGTTTCCATTAGTTCTGTTAGTCTCAAGACATTAATATTTAGATAGATTATGTAAAATCGTTGCCCTGATGTGAGGACTGGAGGAAATTCCTTCTGGTTAGTCCACTAGGAAAGAATCATGCTAGGTAAGTTGCGTCTTTGTTTAGCCAATTATAGTGAAAAAACTGTGAGAGATTTCTACACTGAAGCTCTTGTTTAGAAGAAACAAATTTTGAGAAAATATCTCAAATGCCAATTTGCAGTTTGGACTAGATGACCTTTAAACATCCCTTCCAAACCAAATTATTCTATGAGTCTATGAAACTGCATAAGATATGTGAAATAGGGTATAATTGTCAAGTAAAATGTATTTGAAGAAACATCCTCCTATGAAAGGATATTAGACTTTACTCAAAGCATAGAACTCTCACATGATTGCTCTGAATATCGACAATCAGTGTTTCTGCTTTTCTTTTTTTTCCCATTGTTTCTCCTATAATTTTACTGCCTCAATCATGTGGTTTCACTGTGCATTTCATTTTCATTAACAAAACATTTAGAGGAGGGAATATGGTATGTGCTTTAACTAGGAATATGCCTTTTGTGGAAATGCTAGGTGTTTTCAGGAGAGGGTGTGCCAGGGGAGGGCAGAGAGAGTTTCTGTTTTCTTTTTAGTGCCAAGTACACACCAAAAGCATGACATACAGGTTGTAACAATTGAACTACAATTTCTGTGTATCCCTCTGATAACCATGCTTCCAGAGTATATCTTAATTTTTTTAACTATTCCGTACTTAGTGAATAGCCATTTTTGCTCAGATACTGGCCCAAAGTCAGGGAACACAGGAAAACAAGCTCTCCTAAAGCAACAACTAGGTTATCCCCAGAAAAGAATTATAACTCAAACTCTCTACTTTCTCTGATTCTCCTCTTTTCAAGGGAGACAATATAGTTTATGATTGATCTTACTATAATGAAAACAAATGCAGAATGAAGATAGACCTAAGCTTAATTCTTGTCCCTGACTTCTCAGTATGAAAAGTGCAGGATGCTAAGTAGACATTTATGTTCAGCATATCAAGTTTAAATCTTTTATCATAAGTCACTCTTTATGCATAGTCCAGGAGTTCAGTTGTTGAATCTTTTGAATGGCATAAATATTTTAAGGAGAAATATCAAAGGTCTTGTCTACCTCAATCCCAAGTCCTTAAAAGTAAGAGTTTGTGCTCATTTCTATTCTCTATGTTTGCCTCTTAGGGTTACCTTGACTGCCTTTTCATCTTCATTAACAGCTGAATTTAGCTTATGCTGCTTAGTTTTTTGGTCAAGAATTCTACAAAATGCTTCACAAGTCAAGTGGGTATTCTTGTAGCTGTCCTCAATTCCTGTATATAACACAGGTCAATATTAGAGTACCACTTAGTGCACATCACAGAACATAATTCCTCATAATACATTAGCAGGAAAATTATTTCAACAGTGCATTCTGAAAGTAAAGTAGTTAATTGAACAGTGAGGAAATTTTCTAGTGTTCCTGATTTACAACAGTAAAAAAACATTCTCCAGAACTAGTCATGAAACAACACAGAAATCATTCTGGTAGCCTTCATACCTCCTAAGTAAACTATTAAGAAATAGCTACTCTTAGAAATCATATCATTCATTATAATGAGGATGAAGTAGTTATTTTTGCTAGCTTTAAAAGTAGTTTGAAGGAAAAGCTTTTCTATCACATAAATTTGGACTGGGACAAATTTTAATGGAATCATTGATGCACATATAGAAGCGGGAATATCTAAAAATGGATGGATAGACAAAACATTTCATGTACTCAAATTAGGGATAGCAGCAAGGCAAAATAAAATTATATAAAACAATTAATTTTTGAATATTAATTAAAAAAACATAAACAATATTAAGTAGCCCTTATAAATTTATAAAAACTATATGGAATTACTAAAATTATAGCCCTTTATTTACTTTTTAGATTAAATGTATAATGGAAATGTATTTTTCAGTACTTTGCTTAACCAATCTTTGTTCTGAATTCAGTCCTGATCCAGCATATGAATTGGGATATTGATCAAGAGACCTCCAGAGGTCCTTTCCTGACAGTTATTCTGTGACTTTATGATTCTTCACAGAAAAATTCAAAAAGCCTGATACCTTGGGTACAGTTCTCAACATGAATCACAATCCTGTGGCTGAAAAAGCTGCAAGAAAACAGAATTTAAGGAGCAGACGCTACTCTAATGCAAACAGTTATCTTGACTCAGATCGTAACAGCAGAAAGTCAAGAGAGATTTAGTGTTAGTTGTAGAAATAAACTTTGGAAGCATACATGTGAGTTTTGTGATACAGAAGTCAAACTTCTCTCTTTTTTCTACAAATCTGTGATTTGAAGAGCACACCTAAGAATGCACATGGAGAAAAATTAGCATTATGTTTGTTCGCTTTATTTCATGTCTAGATGGCAGCTTGTACAGTTTTCCAGTGATTATGCAAAAAGACAGTTGCAAAGCAAAGAAACCTTCCTCCCTGACTTCTCTGGCATCTCAGAATAAAAATAATCCTAACTAATCTAAGCTTGTCCAATCAATGTGAAAAGCCAGTGGCTGATTATTTCAGGAAGAAAACTTCTTAAATGACTTGTCAGTTTGGTATTAGTTTTTGGTGACATCTTTCAGTTTTGTACAGCCTAGTGCTTTTCAAAACCAAAATGGTAGAAGCTGTTTAAAGTCCTGAATCTAAAATGCCACCTTTATTTTAAAAGAATTATCTTGAAAAAAAGTCATTATCTTCAGGTCAAACCCAGTGCTGGGAAGAAATATGGAGGGATTATTTTAATTTCCTGAATGAAGTATTTGGACTATCAGTTTATTACTTTTAACTTTAAGAATGATACTACAACTGTTATAAAACCAGAAGGAGGAGGATTCTGAGTGGAGAACCACCATGTTGTAGATTTCAGCTCTCCAGTATTGTTTGTTTCCTTTTACCCCTGCCCTACCCTTGCCCTCCTCCACCCCTCAAAAAAGCTATGATTTAATTTTTTTTAATCAATGACTGAGTGCTATAGTGCTTCATAAACTCTTCCCTAGGTAATATAAACCTGCAACAGCAGCAAGCAGACTTTGAAAAAACTGAGACATAAAAGACTACTTCTAGCCCTAGAATACATGTCAATGTGCGACAAGTTTTATCTCCTGCCGTGTACAACTTCATAAATAACATTTCTAAAGATTCTGTTATTATTTACTAAATTTCAAAAATAGACAGAAACTGAGATGTATAATGCAACTTTAACAGTTAACACTGAGGTGTTTTTCCTTTTTATGAGTGTTTAATGTCAAAGATGTGCTGTGTACTCCATCTTGAAATATAAAAACAGTGAAAGGAAGAAGGTGATCTAGTCAAGGATTTCAGTTACTCAAGTTATTTTGTCTAAAATATTATTTTATTTTATATTATTTTATTTGTAGGGAGTTAAGTTTTTTATTATTTCTTTTCTTATCAGGTTGATATGAAGATAGACAGTCTGAAGGAGGGAAGTAGTGGAAGATTTTCACCACAATTGTGAAAAATGAGCACTGTCAACCTGGTAAGTTTATCTTTTTGTTGTTGTATTGGTGATGGTGTCCCATTGGTGTTCTCATTTATGTCTGCAGCAAGGCCTCAGTTACTGTTGGTTTTATCCTTGATGTAGTATTTCTGTGTAAATGTCTTAAACTTTGCCTTATGTGTTAAAAAACAAGTGCTCAGTATCTCATTAACTCTTTGAGATCCCGCTTTGTCATGGGTCCTAGTACTTTCAGTTCCAGTCAGAGTAGTTAGAACATAAAATTATTTTGTCATCCTTTAAGTGTGTATACAATACTCCGTATTTTTGCCAGCCTTGTCAGGACTATATTTTGCAGTTTGAGGAAACGTATGAGCTGAACAGACTGGGTTTAAAATGTTATTTTTCTGGTTTATTTATTTTATTAATGTCATGGTTTAAGAATGGCACTCAAAATTACCAGTTACTCCTTTCCCACTCCTCCCTCCCGTGAGGAGACAAAAAGCAAAGATTATGGGTTGAGATAAAGCCAATTTGCTGGAAACAGCAATGAGATAAGAAAAATGAACAGCAATCGCAAAAATATGAAAAACTAAAGTGTACAAAAGAGGGTGATTTACATGGCAAAATGCTCACAAAGCCCAGGACAATGAGAAAAAAGGGCAGACAGACCCTCTATGCTTCCATGCTTTTTTCCCTGACTGCAAGCCATGCCCACCTTCTTCTCAGAAGCAAGAATCCTTTACTCTTGCCACCAAGGGCAACCTGAGGTGGTTTAGAACAACCTAGACATGCCCACACAGCTCCAGGCTCTGCTCCCTTATGGCTACTGTGAAAAAAATTAGCTGTGTTCTGGCCTGTCCCCGTTTGAGACAAATTTGGAGGAAAATATCCTCTGATAGAAGGCAGGTTACAACCACCCCTCCCCCACCATGTTCGGGAAAGAATTATTCGTCAGAGGAAAGTGAAAGAGAAAAAACAGGACTACTAATTTAAAAAAACAAAAAAGCACTACAAACACAACTTTTCTAGAGGTTCAGATTGTAATTTTAAAGCAATTACTCATTCCAGCCTTATTCATACAAATTTTTGCTTCAGGTGAGTTTTCCTTTTATGAAAAACCTATCTGTGAATTTTTTTTCTTCCCTAGAAGAGAGTCAGTGCAATTCAAGCAGTGCTTTCTCTTTCAGGAGGACAAGTAGTTTGAAACAGTTAGGGATAATAGTGTCTAACTCCCCAGTGTGAGAGGAACAAACTCTTTTATTATCTGTACACACACACACAACCTTGGGCTAATGGTGTGCTGGGAAGTGCTGGGAAGTGGAAGGATTTAGAAATCCAGAGAAAATTGCATCACTTAAGAGAATGACATGTTCAAGTTTATAATCTGAAAATACTAAAAAAACTGGGGCATCACATATCAGACATAATATAAGGCCTTATAGCATAGGAATGGATTTAGAAATGTATTACATTTATCAGCAAAAATTATGTAATAAGGAGTTGCAGACTTCTGTCAAGACTGGTCTTATATGATCTCTAATTTCATGTATATGTGTAAGTGTACTCATGCATGTATGTATCTATCTATCTATGTATTTATTTATCTATCTGATGATGATAAGTGGATGTTCTATATCGCTTATTTAAAGGAATTACAATAATTTCTGAGTTTGACTATCAGTACTGACAATTAATCAGTGCTTCACCACTGACTTTGAAAGCACACCACATAATAAGGACAAAGTGGGAAACCCTTCTGTCACGGTTTAGGAATGGTGTTTTCCATTTTCAGTGTTCCCACTGAAACACCCCAGACCACATCCTGCTTGCTCACTCTTCCTTCCCTCCCAGCTATGGCAGGATGGAGACAAGAAGGTAAGGCACTGAAAGGTAAAGATCCAGTATTGAGATAAGAACAATTAGCTAGAAACAGCAATGAAATGAGAAAATGAAGAGCAAAATGACAATACTAATACTAAAAACAGTGTACAAGACAGGCAAACGATTCCCACACCATTGCTTACCACGTGGAACCCAGTGACCCTCGACAGCACACTCTGGCAAGCCCCTCCATCCCTGCTGCTTATGGTGTGAGATGGTATCGAATAACCCCACAGTCCTGACCATACCCCTCCTGGATGCAGCAAAAATTAACCCTGTCCTGGCCAGAACCAGAGCATTTCCACCCATTATTCCACACCACGGACATCATGCCCACGTCCTACTTCTCCCAACTATATACACATAGATATATATATATATACATACACAAGCACAGGCATCATTCCCATAGTCAATGGCTCTCCTTCCAAAATGTCTTTTAAGTTAATTTAGTCCATGACTGAGTGTTCTATCCATCCTAGCTGTCTTTTCAGGGCAGGAGGACTGGTGTGGTACTGGGTGGTTGCAAGCTGCATAAGGAGCACATGACTGGTGTATCTGGAGCAGTCCATACTCATTGTCCATAAAAATTATGGCATACAGTGCCAGTGTCATTCAGCAACCAATATTATATATAAAATTCAGTATTACAGACTATTCTTTCCCAAAACTCAACTAGCCTTGAGGTACACATGGTGTTTCACCATCCCTCTGCATTACCTAACCAGTGCACCCAGGTCCTTGAGCAAAAGCAATCAAATGGGTGGGTTTGCCTTTACTTGAGGCAGTTCTAATCCAAGCTGTCTTCCCTAAACGATTCCTAATATATATCTTGGGGACTTTATGCTCTTCTATGGTATGTGGAGGTTTTGAACGGACAGGGCCTGCTCAGTTGGTAGAGCCTCTAGTGTAACTAACCAGATGGCCTACGCTAAATGTAGATCCCAATATTTGAAGGTTCTGCCACTCACTGCTGTTTTTAACAGTCCGTTGTGCGCTTCGCTTTTCCCATAGGCTGGCACACAATAGGGAATATGATATACTCACTCAGTCCTGTGTTCTCTGGGCCAGGTGTCTATGAGGATATTTTTGAAATGAGTCCCACTGTCTGACAATTCTTTCAGGGGAGCTGTGTCACCACAGGACTTGCTTTTCAATGCCCAGGATGGTGTTCTGGGCAGTGGTGTGAGACACAGGGTGTGCTTCTAGCAATCCAGTATTTATTTCCACCACTGTAAGGGCTTGCCTTGTTGGGTTTGCAGCAGTGTGATGTAATGCATCTGCCAGGACTCTTTACATTTATGTTTTAACCATCAGCCCCCATACCAGAGGGGGCTTTACCCACTTGGCCTGCTTGACAGCAGCATGTTTCACAGTCATGGACAGCCTGGGATATAGTGACCATGGTTAAGTCCACCCCTCGATAATGAGCCCATCTGTGCATTGCATCCCTTCCCAGATGACCTGAGGTGTAATGGGCCCAACTGAGCCACAAACAATTCTCCATTATGTTGCCAAGCCAGATCCACCTGAGACACTTTAACCTTGGCAGTCCAATCCATGTATCTGTTGTTGGGAAATTCTTCATTAGCCCAGCTTTTGGGTACATGTCAATCTACATGACATGCTTTCACAGTCAGTTTCTCTACCCAGGCAGCAATGTCTAACCACAATTCATCAGCCCAGGTAGGTTTCTCCCTGTGCTTCCAACTGGTCTTTTTCCATCATTCCAGCCACCCCCACAGAGCATTTGCCACCATCCACAAGTCGGTGCAGAGGTAGACCACTGGCTATTTCTCTCATTCAGCAGTATCAAAGCCAGCTGGACGGCTTTAAGCTCTGTCACCTGACTTGATCCACCTTGTTCCTCTGTAGCTTCTGTGACTTGCCATATAGGATTTCATACAGCAGTTTTCATTTTAGACGTGTCCTTACGATGTGACAGGAACCATCAAAAAAGAGAGAGTGTCACTTTTCATTTTCTGGTAGTTGATTACATGGTGGGGCCTCCCTCAGCACACGCCACCTTCTCCTTCTCTGATGATGATAGTCTGAAATATTTGTCTTCAGGCCAGTTTGTGATGAATTCCAAGATCCTCAGGCAACTGGGGTTTTCTATTCAAGCTCACTGTGGGATCTGTGCAATCCACCTACTCCATGTACTATCAGTGGCACGTTGTGTTGCAGGGAATATCCCTTTGAACACCCAGCCCGGGACTGGCAGTTGGGGTGCCAGGAGGAGATTTGGTGCCAATCACTTCTAAAGCACCTCAAACCCCTTCATAAGCTGCCAATATCTCTGGATATAGCACTATCATCAGGATGTACCAGGCCTCAAATCCTTCGTATCCCCAACCTCAGAATCGCAGGGGTTGTCTTCAAGTCTACCTGGGTACTTTTTGCAGGGGCTCCGGGAAGGACCATTCTCTCCAGCTGCAATTTTCCCATCTTGTTCTGTCCTGACTGTCCCAGGGGCTACTGCATGAAAAATCTCCCGTTTAATTTGTTCAAAATCTTGTTGCTACTCAGGACCCCACCTGAAATCATTCTTCTTTTGGGTCACTTGATAGAGAGGGTCTACAATCTGACTCTACTCTGGAATATAGATCCTTCAAAAGCAGTGTCTAAGAAAGCTTGTATTTCCTNATAAAATTATGCTTTCCTTAACTTCGAAATTCAAAATTCTCAAAAGCTCTTGTAACAAGCCTGAAAGAGAAAAAGGGGGTGAAAACGTGAGGAAAATTATCCTCCCCTGTTCTCTCCACAGACTGTGTACAATTATTATTGAATTCTCAGAGGTAATACCTGAGGTAAGGGCAGGAGCACAGCACTTAGTACACATTCCAAATGACCCTCAT
>VXBT01002615.1:0-48597 GCA_013400235.1 Oriolus oriolus
CCCAGCTCCGTTCCCTCCCCTGGGCACGCTCCAGCCCCTTAATGTCTGTCCTGAATTGCAGGATTCAGGACTGCCCCCAGCACTGGAGGTGCCCCAGCAGTGCCAGCACAGGAGACAGGCACTGCCCTAGGATGGAGCAGCCCCATGCTGGGCTCTGCTGCCCGCCATGGACTATGGAGAGGGGTTGGCTGGGGGTCTGTCCCACCAGCATCCTGGGGGTGTCACTGTACCACAGGTGAGCCCGAAAAGGTCCCCTCAGAGGAGGGGTTGTGTCACTTCTGCCTTGGGAATGCCCCCCAAACACCCCACACACTGTGAGTGTGGGCCTGAGGCATGGGGAGACCTCGAGGCTGAAGGGGAGGGAAAAGGAAATGTTCAAGGCGAGGCTGAATGGGGCTCTGAGCAACCTAGGAAGCAATATGGGAAGAGATTATTCGCTGTGAGGGTGGGGAGGCGCTGGCACAGGTTGTCCAGAGAAGCTGTGGCTGCCCCATCTCTGGGAGTGTCCAAGGCTAGGTTGGATGGGGCTTGGAGCACCTTGGTCTAGTGGAAGGTGTCCCTGCCCATGGCAAGGGGTGGAATGAGATGAGCTTTAAGGTCCCTTCCAACTCAAACCACTCTGTGATTTTATGATTCTAATTTTGTAAGCAAAAAAAAAGAAGATATGAAAAAATGGATGCCCTCCTACCCTGGAAAACAAGCTAATGATCTCCAAGGATTTCGGGGCCCTAATCTGTAACAGCAAAGGCCTGAGCAAGGAAGAATTTAAAAGTCATCCTCTTCTGAATTTGTGGGCAAAGCAGCAAACTCTGCTGGACACACAGCAAGGATGTCCTTTGCAGCAGGAAGGGTGAAAATTTCAGACCTTTCATTTTTAACAGAGTAAAAAAGGCATGAGAAAGTTGACAGTGTTTGGAGTTCTTGGGTAACTGTTACCTTTGGTCTGTCTCCAGCAATATGATTGTGTATGGACTTAACAGAAATTGTTTTGAGTGAGGAAAGATGTCAGCAGCAGAGAATTTATTATTAAAATAAATAAAAGGGAAAAAGATCCTATTCACATTTTTCCCTCTAAAAGGATCACCAGGGTTTAGGTGCAGCAATGCAAAGACAGCAGACTGGGTGGAAATAGCCAACTCACCATATTTAAATAGTTCATTTGTGTTTAGAAATTCAGAAATTAGTTACCTGTCTGAGGGAGGTTCTCAGTGGGAGCCTTAGTGATTTCTGTGTGAGTTACTGGGATAATGAAGGGTGTTGAGCAGATAGGAAAGAAAACAGTCTACAAGATTGGTTGTTTTTTTCTTGTCAGTCAATTACCTCTAAGAAAACCATTGCTTAGAGATTTTGCTTTTTCTGATTGAGGCCTTAAGGAGGATGAAATCTTGCATTTAGATTAAAACTGCTGTGTTGGACTGACCTGGTATTCAAAGGCAACATAAAACCAAAAAGGTGTGAGTGATGAGAAATAGGTTGCAAATCCCTTGTAGGCTATGCAGAAATGGAGGCACAGAGAGGCTATTTCTACATACATCTATATTCCTGGGACACAGAGAACTGCCAGCATGCCCTGAATCTGTGGATTCAGATACCCAGTCATTTCCCAAGGTGCTGCCAGAAAAGCCAGTCTGGCTCTGAGAATCAGTCAGCTCAGGATACAGGCAGTGCATGACACTGCTCTCTGGATTGTCAGTGTGGTGGAGTGACCCTGGCTGGACACCAGGTGCTTCCCAAAACTGCTCTCACTTCCCTCTTCAGAGAGGCAGGGAGAGAAAATACAGTGAAAGGCTCATTGTTAGGATAAGGGCAGAGAGCGATTACTCACCAGTTACTGTCATGGGCAAAAGAGATTGAGGAAATCAGTTTCATTTATTACCAATCAAATCAGAGTAGGGCAATGAGAAATAAACCCAAATCTTAAATCACTTTTCCCCCACCTCTCCTTTCTTCCCAGGCTCACTTCCCCTCATGATTCTCTACCTCCTCCTTCAAAGTGGTGCAGGGGGACAGGGAATGGGGCTGTTGTCAGTCCAGCATACATTGTCTCTGCCGCTCCTTCCTCCTTAGGAGTTGGACTTCTCACACTCTCCCCCTGCTCCAGTGTGGGTGACCCCCCCTCCCATGGGGTCACAGCCTCCTTCAGGCATTCCCATGCTCTGGCATGGGGTGTCCATGAGCTGCAGGTGGATCTCTGCACCCCCATGTCCTCCATGGCTCCATCAGACAGGGAGGGAAGCTCCAGCACCTCCTAAAAGGAGTCAACCCCGTGTCAAAACTTTGTCACCCAAAGCCAGCACAGTCACACAGGTGCTGCCAGCACAAGTTGCTCACACCAGGTGATGCCAAAAGGTTCCAACCAGGGGAAGCATTTCTGGCATGGCTCTAAAACACCACATGGATTAGCCAGTATAGCCAGCTCAGGGCTGGGGTTGGCATCTACTGTCAAATATTACCCCCATGCTCTACTTTGTCTCTCCTCGCATCTGTTTGTGTTCACTTGCAGTTATCAGTGATAACAATATTTATATTTTCACAACATCTGCTCCCCCCTTTCTTGCCAAACATAGCTAGCTGCTGTACAAAACACAGAAAGTAAAAACATTGATTAAGAGTGCAAATAAACTTGGAGAAATTGTTCCCATCCTGGATATCAGTTGAATTTCTCTTCATTGGTGTCAGATTTGGTGAACTGCTTCTGTGCTCAACAGTTTATGTGGGTTTTTATCCAGCTAGGTGGATAAAGCACAAGATGCCATCCATCCTTAGATCTCTCCCCACCCTTTTCCCAAGTAGTACCTTAAAAGTCATAGAATCACAGAATCACAAAATGGTTTGGGTTGGAAGGGACCTCAAAGCTCATCTCATTCTAATGCCCTGCCATAGGCAGGGACACCACCCAGTAGAGCAGATTCCTCCACGTCCTGTCCAACCTGGCCTTGAACACTTCCAGGGATAGGGAAGCTCCAACTTCCCTGGGAAACCTGGGAAATTTGCAGTTCAAAAGGTTTTTGCAATTGGAGAATCAAAAGGTTTTCCGCCAGATAACTGGAATTTTTAAATCTGTGCAGTGGTTGATGGTTGTTTTTATCAAGCAAACTAAATCTCTTTAGAAAAGAGTTAAGAAGGATCATGCATTGAACAGAGAACATGAGGACAGTTCTGACATCACGATGAACCAACGGCCCAGCTAACAGAGCATTCATCAGCTGCCTGTGGCCAATCTCAGATACTTGGGAGAAGAGTAACATCTGTGAGTGTTGCACAAGAGAAGAAATCCTTTCCTAACCTTGTTAGTGATCACACTGTGCCCTCTCTGGCACTGTCTGCATCAAATATTAGCTGTGGGAGATAATTATTGTTAAATTAACTTTAATCTGTTTCATTTTAGCATGCAAAAAATGTTCCAAAATGTATTTTTTTTTTTTTTTTAATCCACAGGCAACTTGCTGACGTGAAATATGGTTTGGAAGGAGAGGAGTTAGCCCAGAGTGCTAACTGGGCTATTTTTATTTCAAGAAACAAAAATATTTCATAGTTGATATACTAGAATGGTTAAAACACTCTTTCCTGGCAACAGGCACAGCTGGGCAATTGTGTTTTTGCAAACTACTCATTGGGAGGGGATTGCCTTGAGGGATAGAAGATAGCTGTGTATCTCAGCTAAAAACATATCATCAGAGCAACACTTTAGTGAATGATCTCTGCTGTCTGGTGACCAGGGACAGGACCAAAGGGCATGGCTGAAGCAGTGTCATGGAAGGTTTAGGTGAATATTAGGAAAAGATTCTTTCCCCAGAGGGTGGTCAGACACTGAACAGGCTCCCCCGGGGTTGTCATGGCCCCAAGGCTGCCAGAGCTCCAGGAGCCTTTGGACAATGCTCTCAGGCACAGAGTGGGATTGTTGGGGTGTCCTGTGCAGAGCTAGGGGCTGGATTCAATGATCCTTGTGGGTCCTTTCCCACTCAGGCTACTCTATACCATGATATTCTATGACTCGCACAACTTTATGCAGTCTGTGAAATAACCAATTCAACAGGCATTTCCACAGGCATTGATTTTAGACAACTGTAAAAAAGCAAGTACAGCAAGCAAGTACCACCAGCACTGAATTAGGTCTGGAATGAGGAGTTACACTCACCTCTGTTCACTCTTGCTGCCACACTTTCATGGCCCCATCTGTTGTCCTTATGTGTGCAGTTGAATCCATATTTACTCAGCACATATTTGCTCAGTTTATAAGCCAAGTTACTACCCACTTCATATGCCCAATGACAGGATAGCCGGACATGCTAATTAATGAATTGGCCTCTGGGGTGAAATCATGTCCGCATTAAGAAGATTCACATTGATATTAATGAGGTCAGAACATCATTGCTGATGGCTGAGTCATGGCTGAGCTGGGTATCACAGACATGTAAGCAGTGGATCTGCCCTAGGAGGCTGGTTCAATGGTATGTTTATCAACATGGATCAAGTCATGGTGATATCATGGGTCAAAAATCACATGAAACCATAACCATAATGCTGCATTGTACAGGCTTTTTATCTTCTGTTGAGATGAGCTCACAGGAGTCCTGAACTTCAGAAATAACTCCATAGCCAAGGGCCTGGAATTAAATCTTTCCAATTATCTTGTAACCCAGCATCGCCAGTTTTTCTACTCCTCACCCAACCTGCTGTTTCCACCCATTACAACCTCTGCCCACATTCCCAAATCCGCAGCACCTTGTACCCCATCTCTTCTCTTGAAGGTCCTTCTATTTTCCCCAAAACTCCTCTTTCCTTGGTGCTTCACCTCTGCAGCACCGGTGAAGTCTGAATCTGAACACGATCATGCCCAGACCAAAATATATTCACTCAAGATGCTTGTCTGCCACCTGTGGAGGTGTGTGAGGCAACTCTACACGTAAAAACTGCCATGTGGCCTTATCATAAAATCCCAGAATGGTTTAGGTTGAAAGGCACCTTAAAGACCATCTTGTTCCACCCCCTGCCATGGGTGGAGCCGCTAGACCAGATTGCTCCAAGCCCTGTCCAACCTGGCCTAGAACACTCCCACGAATGGGGCAGCCACAGCTTCTCTGGGCAACCTGTACCAGGGCCTCACCGCCCTCACAGGGAAGAATTTTTGCAATATCTACTCTAACCTGCCCTCTGGCAGTGGGAAGCCATTCCCCCTTGTCCTGTCATTTCAGGTCCTTGTTCAAGGTTTCCTTCCAGCTCCCTGGTAACCCCTTTGGGCACTGGAAGGTGCTCGAAGGTCTCCCTGGAGCCTTCTCTTCTCCAGGCTGAACAGCCCCAACTCTTCCTTCAAAACACTCACTGAGTCATTTGAAGGACTGGTTGTTTTTTTTTTCCTCCCCAGATTTCCTTCAAACACCCTTGTTTTGTTTGGTTCCCTTGATCCTGTCCCAGACTTCACCCTGGCACAAGTCCGCCTCATACCAAAGAGCTTTTCCACCCAAGTTCCCAAGCTGATACAAATGTCAGAACACCAGGAGTAAGCGCAGAAACCCTCTATTTTCTACCCACCCAACTGGAAATCCTGCTATGAGCATGTTTGACATCACAAATGAAAATTTTAAGCACATTTAGGTATAAATTCAGAGTTTGCTAGGCGTCTAGCTTGATCTCTCTTTTTCCTTTATTTAGATGTGGATGGCCAAAGGTCCTTTGAAAAAGTGCTTAATAAGGGAAGAAATATCAAGTGCTGCCAGGAACAAAGGTCTGAGAGATTTGCAGGTACAATAATGATGAATAGCAGAAAAATAACTACATCTGCACAATTGCTTTAGATTTTTAGGATAGGGAAAAACTAGTAATAAAACTTTATTGAAGCACAGAAATTGGGAGAGAAAATTAAGAACAGTGCACTCTTCCAAAGCTGTTGTGGACATGGTGCTTAGTGAGACTGTGAGAACCTCACATGGACTTAGATTACATGCAGGGCCCTGGAAGAGCTCTAGTATTACAAAAGTTTGGGTTTTGGTTTTCTATGTAATTCAAAATAAACAATATTTCATAGGCTCATAGAATGTTTTAAGTTGGAAGGGACATTAAAGATCATATGTAGCATTAGGAAGGCTGCTGGATCCATCCACATTCAGCAAGAAGCATCTCAGTGGCTAAGTCACTTGTAGTGTATCTGCTCTGTCTCTTTCTTGTAGATTTTCTATTTTGAGGTCGTGCCTTGAAAGAGATTCATGGAAAGATTTTACCCATTTATGTCCATCTGATTTTAGGGGGAAGATGTGCAAGCTCTGAAGAGCAGCATCTGATATCCTCAAGCTGGGTAACTGTGAAACCAAAGTATCTGTTTGGGAAAATGTTGGTTTGTAATAGACCAGGTACTAAAGTTAGAGCCAGACCCAGGAAGTGTGGCTCCCAGCCCAGAGCCATAATCTCTGTAAAACCACTCCTCTGAAGTCCTGGCATATTTTGAGATAACCTCCAGCTTAACAATGAAAATCAAAGTATTGTATAAAGAACAAAGAGAGAAAAGAAAAAAAAAATGTCAAAAGAAAGTAGCTTGCATGTCTTGGGAGCAGAAAAATAATTTCAGTGACCCATCTCTGACAGATGTTTTTTGAGAACTAACACTGAATAGTAAATTTGCTGCAGGAAAAAAGTCAACTACATGCTCAAACCATGATATTTATGAAAAGAAAGGCTGTGTTTGCAAGCAGCTCTTCTGCACAGACGAATCATCCACTTCCAGCCTGCTCTCTGGAAGGAGCATGTTAACATTTTTCAAGCATGGAGCAAAGTCCCAAATGAAGCAAGTAATTGAAAGATCGTTGACCAACAATAGCAAGTTAGATGCAGTCTGGGGAGAGCCTGGATGCTGTATAAATAGCTCTGTTTCCCTCCTTCCTTCCTTCCTTCCATGGAGCCCAGCAAGAGGATAACGAAAGGCATTCAGAGTCACCAAAAGGCATTCAGAGTCACTGCCATAGCCCGGGATAATGTGACCCTCCCCACAATCAGCTGAGGGAAGGGGCTGAAAAGAGAGGAGCTGCCAGCATTATTCAGGGTGTTCTTGGGAGGGGAAAAAGGGAGGTAAGACAGTTTTGTATATTCAAAGCCAAACCCCAAACAAAACAGCGAAGACAGGCTGCACATTGTTCAGGGCCATACTAGACATTCTGCGTTTCTCACGGAGAAGCATCTCTGCTGTGTCTGATCTCAGCAGCTCCCTGCTCTAATGTCGGGTCTGGGGGAGCAGCTGGTGCCCATGGTGGTTTGGTAGAGCAAGAGCCCTGGCAGCCCCACGATGGCTGCAAGACTTACCCTGCTAACACCACCCCAAGGGTGCAGACATGTAGGCAGATGGCGCCACGTATGTTTGAGGAGGTCTCACCTCCCCTAGAGAGATTTACTGATGAGGAAGAGGAAGGGAAGTAGATGCTATTGCATTCATGCCCCCCCCCTTCCTCTCGTCTCCCCCAGCTCATTTGCAGAGGCTTCAGAAGTGCAACACTTGCTTGCCTTAGCCCTTTCTGTTGAGAGCTGAGCAGTGCTGCCCAGCCCTCACTGACGCAGCTACAAGGAAATGTGATTGCTGCCCTTGACATGCAGCCTAGCACTGGCTGACTCACAAATCTGGGGTGGAAACACCTTCCCCAATCAGCCCCTGGTACCACCATTCCCGTGGTGTTTTTTACTTCCTGGGAACAGGCATGGCCCCGTCAGAGGGACTATGGGGAGGTCAGGCATCACTCCAGGGATGCAGGTGTGTTTCTGGCTGCTGCACAGACAGACCCTGTGCAATACCCAGCCTCTGCTGGGTGCAGTTCCACTACCAATTCTCTCTCCTCGGGCTCACATATCAAGTTGCTTCCTTCCAGCTCTTGGGAAAGATGTCGTAATGGTATTCACTCTCTGGGAGAAGAACTAAGCTCCATTTTCTCAGCTGCTTAAATCCTTAACCACCTTCCCTGGCTACAGCCAGGGAAACAGCAGTGGCAGGAGACACCAACCTTGGGCTCCAGGGCTGTTTCAGTGACTCCCTGTCAAAAATCTCTGCTGAAATGTACACCTGCTTCTTGCCAGGGGGTGAAGCAGGGCTGGCTGAGGTTGCTTGGACACCTGCCTCTTGGCTGAAGCTACAAAACTCCTGTGCCTGAAAACACGCTGTTAAAAAGCCAGTCAGTGCAAAGTCCTTTCTATGGTTGTCTCCTCAGTGTTCCTGACAAAAGCAGCCTCAGGGCTCCACATCTCCAGCTCCACAGAGCTTGGCCTGGTGGCCTTTCAGTGCTGTACTGTGCTGCTGGTCTACCAGCTCTCCATTAGCTCTTGTGCAGGACTGGATGGAGCTACTGGAAACATGACTTCATGCTGGTGAAAAGAGAGACCATCAAAAAGTTACAGACTGAAAGCAGGTCCAGAAAAGGTGGGGAAAGGTCTGGAGCATGTCTGATGGGGAGCAGCTGAGGGAGCTGGGGGTGCTCAGCCTGGGCAAAAGGGGGCTCAGGGGGATCCTTCTGGCTTTCTGCAACTCCCTGACAGGAGGGTGCAGCCAGGTGAGGGTTGGGCTCCTCTCCCAAATAATAAGTGACAGGACAAGAAAAAGTGACCTCAGGTTGTGCCAGGGGAGGTTCAGGTTGGATATTAGGGATAATTTCTTCATGGGAAGAGTTGTCCAGCCCTAGCACAGGCTGCCCAGGGCAGTGGTAGAGTGTCCATCCCTGGAGGGATTTAAAAGATGTGTGGATGTGGCACTTGGGGACATGGGTTAGTGGTGGCCCTGGCATTGCTGGGGTAACAGTTGGACTCAATGGTCTTGGAGCACTTTTCCAATCTTAATGACCCTGTTATTCTGTGAAAGCACAAATACCCTCATCCTAACATTTACAAGAACAGAAATGCCTGAATGTAACATTTGGGCTCTACTCCATCAGTAGCACATTGCTTCTCAAAGCTTATTGTTGTTCATACAATCCCCTCAGTGCTGATGCCCCTGAAGTTTCTTGCACCTTGCTTGCTCGCAGCCAGGTTTACACTAGAGGCTGTTGTAGCAGAAGTGCACTGAATCTGTATGTTCATGGCTGAGGAATGGGAATTATGTGTTAAATTATGTTGTCTTGCATTTCATATATCTCATCCTTGAGATGTCTTGCAAACTGCACAGCACACCAGTACCATAAAGCTCTAGGATTTGGAGCATTGCTTGCCCAGCCTTGGAAGAGCTTGCCTGATGGGAGCTCCAGCTTCATACCAGTCAAATACCATCAGCTATAGGAGAGCTGCTCCTTTTTCATAGTATAATACTTCACTACTACTCTGGAGACAGGCTGCGAGAGTTGGGATTGTTCAGCCTGGAGATGAGAAAGCTCCAGGGAGACCTGTGAGGCACTTCCAGTGCCTGGAGATATTGAAGAACCATCTGGATGCAATCCTGTGCCGTGTGCTGTAGGATGACCCTTTCTGAGCAGGGAAGCTGGACTAGATGACCCACTATGGTTGCTTCCAACATGACCAATTCCAAATATTCTGTGAAATTAAGGGGCTCCAAGAGAGCTGGAGTAGGACTTGGAGAAATGGCCTGCAATGACAGAAAAAGGGGAACAGATTCCCACCGACAGAGAGCAGGTTAGATTGGATATTCAGAAGAAATTGCTCACAGAAGCTGTGGCTGCCCCTGGATCCCTGGAAGTGCTCAAGGCCAGGTTGGATGGGGCTTGGAGCAACCTGGGATAGTGGGAGGTATCCCTGCCCATGGCAGGGGGTGGAATGATACGGTCTTCAAGGGCCCTCCCAGTTCAAACCATTCTGTGATTCTGTGATTCTGTAACTAAAATCAGTACTGGAGCAGCAGCATTCAGCACTAAGAGTGACCTGGGCGGGCTGCTGGCTTCCCTGAGTGAAGTTACGCTGGTTTAAATCAACCTAATAACTGGCTGGAGACTGTGTTGGCAGAACATATGCAAACCCTGTTGTTCAGCCACCTTGGGCTAAATTAGTTTCCTCAGCCATAGAATCTCTGGGATACAGAACCTCGCATTTATAGAAAGTTTATGAAACTACACTTTATCCAAACTTTTATACATGGACTCATCATTAAGAGAAGGACTGGTCCGGCTGACTTCTGTGGGAGGGGATGGATGTGTAGTTAAACTGGTGCCTGCAACTGAGGAAGAGTGGAACTTCCCCATGGGCTGGTCTGTGGCCTGTTGAAACAGCACACAAGGAACTTGGGTTTTAGATTACATCAACACATTTTTCTTCCTCCTATCGTGACAGGCCAAACCAGTAAGGAGTTACTGATTTTACATTGAAACCGGTTCTCCAAACACCTCTCCAAAATAGTTGGGCAAAGTATAATTGGGATAATAGAGCCCAGGATAATAACAGCATTGAAGCAGGTATTTTGCTAGAGGTTGCATGAATAGCACTGGAGAGTAGGAAATGCCTAAAAGAGGAGGATGGACATACAGAGAACACACAAATACAGGGGTGAATTCTTATGGGTGAAGAAAGGAGAACTGTGGAATCACAGAAAAATTGAGGTTGGAAGAAATCTCCTGGTCCAACCCTCTCCCCTTCTACCAAGCAGCTCAAATCACCTTGGAGAAATATTTGAGGCTTGAAGATAAATGACTAGTCAACACCTCTCAGCACTAAATCAAGATTAATAGTTTCATGCAACTTAACTGCAGTACAGCTGCAGATGCCTATATATTACAGGGCTTAACAGGGGATTAAACCCATTTTAGGAGTGAAAGAACCTTGGAAGCATGTTTGTTCCTCCCTTGGTAGAGACGGTGTAACTCCATCAGGAGGAGTACCATGAGGGCATGGTTTTTGGGTGGCACAGAGAGGAGGAATAAACTGCTGGGAGCAGACTTGCAGCAGCCTTTGCCCCACTGGGTGAGTCATTGCAAAATCTGGGTGCGAGGGCAGAGGGGTCGTGAGGAAAGGGAGAGAGAAGTGAACAGAGTAGGAAACAGATGCTACCATACAACTGGTTTGTGTAGGATTTATGACAGGTAATGGAGTCAGAGGCAAGAAGGGACCATTAGCTCATGGAGGCTGTCTTCCTGCATTTCGGTACCATCCTGTTGCCTGGGGTGCAGGCTGTACTCCTACCCCATTCACAGTCCCAGAGGGTCTCACATCTCTGGGCTCCCAGGTTATGCTGGAAAAGCTTGGCACTGTGGCATAATTTGAGGTGATGGCCACTGCAATTTGAGCCCTGTGCAGCTGTTCAAGGAAGGAGAACATTTGGCTCAAGAAGGAGATTGCTGTGGAACCCCTTGGGAGGAAACAGTTTTTCATTATAATCCAGAAAGGTCTGGGGGGCTGGATTTAGTTGGTTTTTGTTGGGTTTTTTTCCCAGTTTAAATAAATGTGGCTTAAGTAAAAGGTTGTGATTTATGAAATAAATATAGAAAAGTTTTTTGATATTTCTTCCACTGCTTTGAGCTCTCCGCAGCATGATTGTGTGAGTGTCCAGTCTGAGCAAAGACAGACGAGGAGGAAAGGTGGGAGGCAAAGGAATGGGAAAAAAACACCCCCAATTCAGCACAACTGCAAGTGCAGGTTCACAACCATTAGGAGATGACAACACACCTCCCAAAGCAAGAAATGCTGGTTTAGAAAGAGCGGAACTGTCTTGTGCAGACTCAGGATCTACCCTGAGCACACAAAACTGGCTGCTGCTGTGTTTGAGAATGCAGATGGAGCACAGAGTGGGCTCTTGGGAGCAAGACAAGCCCCAGGGGTGTCTTTATAACAGGATTGTGTGTTTTAGAAATAACATTGTATAGAAGCATTATCTGGGAATCTGTGAGTCAGCTGGTGTTTGATACTGGCAGATAAATATACTAATAAGCACATGGAATAATACCCACCTTGAAGGAACAGCCTCAGCTGCTGATATGAGCAACACATTTGCTAAAAATGTGCAGAGACTGGCATTAGGAAGTCGTTGTGGTTAAGTCCTGAACAGTCAGGGAGAGCCAAGAAAATGCATTTCTTGGCTGAACTGTGCTCCAGCACATGAGTAAGTGGTGATGGCCATTCTGGAGCCTCGAATGCCATCCTTGCTCCAGGCCAGAAGTGCTGCATGGGCTCCGGGTTACTTGATATTTTATGGATAGCATTGCCTCTGTCCCAAAGAGTGGGACTCGCTTCAGTAGGCCAGTGAAACTGGCAGCAACTAGAAGATGCTTAGATGAGATTTCAGGAAGAAATTCTGCCCTGCGAGGGAGGTAAGGCACTAGTACAGGTTGCCCAGAGAAGCTGTGGCTGCCCCATCCGTGGCAGTGTTCAAGAGTAGGCTGAAGCAACCTGGTCTAGTGGAAGGTGTCCCTGCCCATGGCAGGGGGTTGGAATGAGATTGTCTTTAAGTGCCCTTTCACTCCAAACCATCCTGTGATTATGTCTTCTTTTGAGGCAGTCCCAGAGGTTTTTTTGTAGTCAGTAGAGAATTGATCAAAAGTCTGGGGCACCTCTCCTATGTGGAAAGGCTGAGGAACTTGGGATTGTTCAGCCTGTAGAAGAGGAGGCTCCAGGGAGACCTTATTGCAACCTTTCAGTACTTCCAAGGGGGCCTGTAAGAAAGATGGATACAAACATTCAAAGCAAATTTTGTCTCTGAAACAGGAAATCAAAACTCTGCCATGCTTCGGTCTGCAGATGAGTGTGAGTGAGATCCAATTACTGTTGTGTTTGGAAAGCCTTTAGAGACCTAGGAGAGAGTACACACCACAGGGCTGCAATGCAGATGTCCATGTACAGCAGCTCAAGAAAATCTGTAGATTTCTGCAGTTCATAGAATCCCAGAATCATCTCATTCCAATACCCTGCTGTGGGCAGGGATACCTTACACTAGACCAAGCCCCATCCAGCCTGGCCTTGGACACTTCCAGAGATGGGGCAGCCACAGCTTCTCTGGGCAACCTGTGCCAGGGCCTCACTACCCTCACAGGAAGAATTTCTTTCCAATACCCCATCTAACGCTGCCTTCTGTCAGTGGGAAGCCATTCCCCCTTGTCCTGTCCCTCTATCCCTTGTCCAAAGTCCCTCTCCAGCTCTCCTGGAGCCACTTTAGATGCTGAAATGTGCTGGAAGGTCTCCCCAGAGCCTTCCCTTTTCCAGGCTGGACACCCCCAGCTCTCCCAGTCTGTCTCTGGACTGGAGGGGCTCCAGCCTGTAACATGCGTGTTAGATATCCTCATAAACGTACCAGATGCATTTTCAGGGCCTCAGCCAAGATCAGAGGTTTAGTGCATAGGATGTCAAGCAAAGCAAAAGATGTCTTCTGCAGGAAGCTCAGAATTGAGCAGCAGGAAGGACTTGGCCAATGGAGGAGCCAATCACAGAAGGTAGGAGGAGTGATGAGCATAGAACTGAAGAGCTGTGATTTTTGCAGACTTCAGCAAGAGGTGATCTTCCAGGCACTGTGGGGGCAATCTTCACAGGCAAGACTGAAGAGCAACTTAAAGAAAAAGCAGGCAAAAATGTCAGATTCTGGGAGCTGCAAAAGGCTGCAGCTATATGGAGAACAGAGTTACATTGGCAAAGAAGAAGGTGCTCTGTTTGGTGCAGGCTCAGACTGTGAGGCAGGGGAAGAATGGAGTCACACGGGCAATGTGTTTGATAGGTGAGCTGGGAAGATGATCCCAGCAGCAGTACCAACAATCTCGTGGAGAGGTGTCATAGATAACCCAACTCCTCAGGCCACCTTTCAACCCTTCGGCTCACACAGAAACCTCATGGCCATGTAAAGTCTCTTTTTCACAATGAGCCCTATTTTACTTTTATTACTTTTTCATTCTCCCTTTGCTCAGAAATGAATGGATTACCTTTGGGGCAAAATAGCAAGAAACAGGTGATGCACCTGCGCATAGAACTCAAGGTAAAGAGTGAGGAGCATGAGCGGAAAATAACTCACTTTGTGATGAGAGGAATTATGAGTGGGAAGTGGGGGGTAAAGAATGAGAATTTTCATGCTGGAGTAATTTTAAATACACACAATGAGCACCTTGCCATAATTAAGTGCTAAGAAATAACAACCTACCATTAAGTGATCACATTATAGTCTCAACAGTGATCGTGTAGCAGCCTCGATATCCATGGTGTCAAACCAGGATATTCACAGGAGGATTAATGAGCAGTTAAAACATGAAAGTTCCTCGCCAGAAGGCTTTCTCCAGGAAATGGCTGCAAGCTCAGTTGCTGTTACTTAAATAAACAGAACAGCATTGTTGAATATGAACATTTTTACATTGTCTTATAAAAATGTCAGAATAAAGGTGAAGAGGAAGTATTTTACAGCAAATATCCAGAGGCAAACCTGTTTTCTGCATAATTTGCCACAGCTTTAACACCTCAAACTCCCTAATTTGCCTACAGATACCATGCTGTGATCTGTGCTTTCTGACACCATTTTAGGGAGAAGGGTTATTTCCTAGAATCATGAGATGGTTTTGTTTGGAAGGGGCCTTAAAGATCACCTAGTTCTAAACCCTTGCCCTGGGAAGGGATGCCACTCACTAGATCAGGTTGCTCAGGGCCCTTGATTTTTTCTAAAGCTGTTCTGTGAGGGATGTTAATATATCATTCTCATTTTTATATTCTTTTTCCTGGTGTGAAAATATCTTCCCCTTCTCCTGCCCAAGTTCACAGAGCATGACAAACTCCTGGCTGGTGGCTAGAAAAGTTGCAGAAGCTTCAAAGGAATACCTAATCCAAGAACTGGACTGCTGGTATTACTTTCCTCAGCCTGGTGTCTCATATTAAAGGAAAAGGATTAAAAATGCTTAGAGAGGGTAACTGGTCTTGTTGGGATGTTTGGATGAGAATCACTGTGAAGATGGTGATTAAATGCTCCGCTGTCTGTTTATAGAGGATTTGCCTTGTGGGAGGTGATCCTATAAAAGTCACCTGTCTACCTAGGAAGTGCTGATGGCTGATAAAGAGGCAAGGCAGGAGAGTGGATGAGGGTGACTCAGGAGCCAGGTGCTCTCAGGGAAATGAACTCTCTTTGTAGACATTGAGACAATGAACTTCCTTTGTCATCCAGGACAGAGTTCTGTTACATGATCTCAAACTCCACTTAGGAGACAGTGGTGGAGACTTCACATGGGGTGAAGCCATGGGATTTCATGGATCATTGGCCACCTCTTGTCTCCAGAAGGAAACTGACATCAGGTGAGTGGAGAAACCACTGAACCAGCATCAGTGGAGATGACCAGATGCAGGAGTGAAAACCACTTAGAATCATATAATCACAGGATGGTTTGAGTTGGAAGGGAGTTAAAGGACACGTGGTTTAACCCCCCTCCCATGGGCAGGGATATCGCTCACTAGATCAGGTTACTCAGGGTGCCATCCAGCCTACCCTTGAACAAGGGATGGGGCCATGCAAAACCTTTTTGGGAAGGCTCAAGATATGAACTGGAAAATCTCTTCACAGTGCTGGCAGTGCTCTTCAGTAGGTCTGCAAATCAGAGGACCTGTTTCTAATACATGAGTCTTGAGAACCTCACCCCTGGGGTGCCCTGACCTGCATGTGTGCTGCCCTAAGCCACTGTACACAGGCCACCAAGTTGGGATAGTTCATCTCAGACAGTTCAGGTCATCCTCGCTTTGGCCTGTCTCCACTACAGGGTGACAGAATCAGGACTAAGAACCTACAGATGGATAGAAATTGGCCTGTCAAGTCCTCTGCTTTCCAGCTTCTTCACTGCTGAGTTAAACCAAGCAACATGTGAGCAAATTCACAGAGAGTATCCTCAGAGTTCTGCCAGCACCCAGAATTCACAGATGTTCCCAGACCTCTTCTCTGTCCCTCTCATCTTCTGTAATTATCCAGAGGACTTGTCAATCCCACTGGCATCACTGTTTCTGTACCAAATGCCTGGATCAAACTCACAAGTAGGTTTTCCAGGATTAGGTATTAGGAAGAAGTTCTTTCCTATAACATTGGAGAGGCCCTGGCACGGGGTGCACAGTGAAGCTGTGGCTGCCCCATCCCTGGCAGTGTCCAAGGCCAGGCTGGATGGGGCTTGGAGCAACCTGGGCTAGTGGAAGGTGTCCCTGCCCATGGCAGGGGGGTGGAACTGAATGATTTTTAAGGTCATTTCTAACCTAAACCATCCTGTGATTGAATGATTCTATGATCTGACACGTAAACACATTGACAACAAACAAGAGACTTCAGGCTTTGAAATAAGGCTTTGAAGCTTTGTCATTCTTCAGTCCCCAGTGCAGGATTTTTGGTGCAGTGGCTTCTGCTCTGAGCAATTTCCCACTCCAGCAAACAGGCTGGTTACTGCAAGGCAGGAGCACAGTATATCTACCCATAACAGCTGAATTGGCCTGAGCTTTACAGAGCTAATCAGCCATGAAAATGCCCCTCTTTGCCATCCTGGAAGAATTGACTTTAATGATGAGAGACATTCTCTTTTGAGTCTGGGCAAAAGGGTGGGATGCCTTTCGGGGAGATTTCAGCTCATCCTTGGGAGCATCCCATGCAGTCAGAGAGCTCAGGGCTTTCTCTTAACCCTCTCCTACCCTGGAGTCAGGAATTTCAGAAGCTCAGTGTAGGATTAATACAAGACTTGGCATTTGGGTTTTTAAAATTACTTTTCTTGGAGATCTTCTTAATGTGTTTCTTTTTTTAAACACCTTCAGGAACGGTGACTCCACCACCTCCCTGGGCAGCCCATTCCAATGCCAAACAACTCTTCCTGTGAAGAACTTTTATCTAATACCTGGCCTAAACATCCCCTGGCACAGCTTGAGGCTGTGACCTCTCATCCTGTCACTGGTTGCCTGGGAGAAGAGACCAACCTTCGCCTGGCTACAACCTCCTTTCAGGTAGTTGCAGAGAGTGATAAGGTCCCCCCTCAGCCTTCTTTCCTCCGGGCTAAACAGCCCCAGCTCCCTCAGCTGCTCTACACAGGGGTTGTGTTCCAGGCCCATCACCAGCCTTGTTGCCCTTCTCTGCGCGCATTCAAGCATCTCAATCTCCTTCCTGAACTGAAGGACACAGTCCTCCAAGGTGCAGCCTCACTGGTGCCGAGTACAGAGGAAGAATGACTTCCCTAGTCCTGCTGGCCACACTGTTCCTGGTACATGCTGGGAACCCTCCTTTAGCATCTTGCTGGAAATGTTCTTGCATATTGTGTTTAGCCCAATGTCCTTGCACAGCTAAAAGGATACAATTCCTGGCTCCTGTCCTTACATCTGTGTTCTACATTCAGTCTCACATCCAGGCAGCCACAGATGGGATTTATCTCCAGCATGCATAGGGCTGTTATCTGTGCCTCTGTTCAGACTGACAACGCCAGCAGGACCCTGTGCTATTTTCCCCTAATTATTCCCTGTATCTCCCTAAGGCAGCAATTTTTCCTCATGCTTCCCCTCTCTGAGCAGCATCTCCTAATAGCCCAGTCTCAGCCATGGGAGCTATGAAATGTGATAGAAATGATGGGATATTTATCCTATCTCCCAGCTGGGCTGCACTGACTGTCAGGGCTTTGATGAGCCCAGATTTAGGACACAGCTGCAAAAAGTAATTTGTAAGTCAGGGGCTGAGATTTTCAGGGGGTTAGTAAAGACCCTCCCCATTAGTGAGCTGGGTAGAGGAGATGACCATCTTGAAAGGAAATGGTTGTAAATTTCCCTGGAGGAGGATACTTACCATGGAAGAAAGTGCTGCTCTCTGTGAGAACAGCCCGATCTCTTACTAGTTATTAGTAAGTAACTATAAAAACTAAGTTATTATTAGCAGGGTGAGAGAGCTGAGGGTGTTCAGCTTGGAGAAGAGAAGGCTTCAAGGAGCCCTTACTACCCCTTCTAGTGCCTAAAGTGGCACCAAGAGAGCTGGAGAGGGACTCTGGGCAAGGGCATGGATTCCCAGGCCAAGGGGGAATGGTTTCACACTGGCAGAGGATAGGATTAGATGGGATATTGGAAAGAAATTCTTCCTTGTGAAGGTGGTGAGGCCTTGGCACAGTCTGCCTGGAGAGGCTGTAGCTGCCCCATCCCTGGAAGTGTCCAAGGCCAGGCTGGATGGGGCTTGGAAGAGTATCAACTCATAGGGCTGATAAGGCAAGCTGCACTTTTTGGGTCACTGTGATCAGTTGTGACCTCCCAGCTTGGGTCTGAGATGGCTCAAAATTTAGGCCCAGGAGTCATATCACCCTAGTCCCTCTTCTGCTGACTATCCATGAAATGCATATATTGAATCCTGAGCAAAATATTCGTATCTCAATAACCCTGGAGAAAAGAGAGGAAAGTCCTGCAAGCAGGACTGGAATTTAAATCCACTGATTCTCCATTTTCTTCCACAATCCTCAGGTACTGTAATTAGCAAAGTAATGGGGTAAAAATATGGATTCAGCACAATCTGAAGACAAATCTTTCCAGTTTCTCTGTGAGTTCTCTGTGCCAGATCGGCCCAAGAGAGATGGTTATGGATTGATGGCACATCTGAGCTCAGCGAGCCAGGGGCTACTGTGCCCCAGTGCTTTTCTCCATGCCAAAACCCCTTGCTGTGAGTCTGGAGGGAATATTCTCAATGTAAATGAGTTTGTATTATATATAAATTAAGCCCTGGAGGACTTGCCAGCAGAACAATTCTGTGTCCAAGCAGTTCATCTCACACCCAGCCTTCCTACCATGGCTCTGCACTTTATAGGGAGTGAGGGGTTGTCTCCATCACCAAATCCTCCTGATACTACCAGGAAAGGAGGCAATTACTCCAAACAGCTTTGCTGAAGTAGCTTTTCCAGTCTAGGGAGGCCACTAAACTCACCACACCAAGCTAATGAACACCTGGTGGGAACAATGCTCAGTCACTGCACAGCCATTGTGGATTCTGGTCTATTCTCAGCCCTGATGATTTCTTGCAGTGATGTATTTAAGCCCATATCAGGGTTGCTCAGGAGCTGAGTCTGCAAGCCAAGTCCATCACTCCTGGGACTGATTTTTTTATTGCAGGACAATCCATCCTGCCATGAGAGTATCTCTTTATCATTGAACAATGTTGCTCAGAGCATGTTGCCACCTTATTTTTCATTCATGGGTCATCTGGTTTTGTTTGTCATTCACTAGGAGACAAGCATGTGTTCAACCATTTAGGATCATTAATAGATGATGCTGCTCAGGGAGCAAGACAGGGAAAACACATACTGAGTTGAGAAGTGTTGGTCAGAGGAGTGTGCAGCAACATGTGCTCATGAATTTTACATCCCCTGATCTCTCTGCCCGCAGAGTGGAGTTCTCCACTCTCCCAGGCTTTAGCAGGTAAATTCAGGTTTTGGTTTCCTTGGTTGATCACAAATCCACCCCATGACTTTATGTGCTGGCAGAAAGTCGATGCAGATAGCTGTACATTTTCTTGCTCCAGGCGATGCCTTTTCCATGTCTGAGCAGCCTCAATACTGTTCCCTCAAAGCCCAAGGGTGAAACTCTTCCCTTTTCTCAGGAAACCCATTCTGGCTGCAGAGCTGGGATTCCTTCAGCATGGTTCATCTGTTGGGGTTGGGGGACTATCTGTTGTCTCCACATTTCCTCATGCACCAGAGGTTGTGGTGATGGCCTCTGATGGACCACAAGGAAAAGGCAGCATGGAGGAGAGGCTCTGATGGGAAGGTCGTCTGCAGCCAGGGAGGAAATGATCTAGAGATGTTGTTAATTTAGCAAATTAACATAAAGTGTTGCTCCAGCCATAGGCAGCTTCAAGAAGCTGCAAAGCTTCTTGGTCAGGCTTTTTTCTGCTGTTTTGGTGACCAGATATGTTATAATATGGTCAGGTTCAGAATCATGGAATCATTTAGTTTGGAAAAGAGCTCTAAGATCATTGAGTCTAACCACTAACTTAACACTTCTACCTATGCAATACAAATAACAATTCAAGACAGGGTGTTGATGAGGGTTGGTCAAGCCTTCCTACACCTGCCTTGAAACCACTGATCAGTGGTTTCACCTCATTACACACATTCCTAAAATACCTGTTTCTCTTCCTCTGTTCAGTCACCCTCATGGTGCGTTTTTCCTTCCTTATATCCAGTTGGATTTCTTTTTCCTGCATATTGCACCTTGTCCCTTTGCTTTGAATCTGTAGGAAGTCTGTCTCTCTGTTTGTCATCCTCCCCACTGCTAAGATAGTAGAAGGCTTTGCAGGACCACTTTAAAATTTATTTGTATACAACCAGTTGTAGACAAGTTCTCTTAAATATTCCTAGCTTCTTAAGCCCATCTGCAATCTGGAGAGCTGAAAATATGGAACTGATGCACTGGCCATGTAGGAATGCCTGGGGAAAGAGAAGAGCTCAGCTGGATCCTGGGAAGGAGCACAGTAGAGGACCAGGTTTGTCCTGAAGAACTATCCATCTATACAACCTTTGATGGGATTTTGTTCTGTAGCAACCATCTTGCAATTTTTTATTTAAATTCTTTTTGAGTAGTTAGGCCCATTTCTCTGCTCTCTCACCTTCAGGCTGTGGGGTTTATTCGGATTCCTGGAAGCCTGGGAAGCCAGAGTATGCTTTGTGTGCATGAGCTGCTTACTCTCTGCCTGGACTGCTCTTTGTTCTCCTCCTTCCATCCTGAGGATGCCTGAGGTAAGTTGCACTCATCAGGCATTATCTTAGCCTTGACACCATGTTGAGTCACACAAACTGTTCCCATGTCCTTCAGGTCCTCAGTGGAGCCATATACCCCTCATTTTTCTGCCTGCTCCTGCCCCAGACCACTTGTATCACCTCCTTGGTGGGCACATGTAGATCTTCGCTTCCAAGGGACACATGCCTGAGTGCTTTGAGGTCTATTCTCAGCTACCTGCCTCCATGAAGGTTTTAAATATTTTTTAACAACCACCTTCAAAACAGAGCAGTGATTAGGGACAGAAGGAAGTCTCTGAGCAGACCATGGTTAGAAAAGAATCTGAGGCTGGACAGGCTTTGCCCTGGCTCTCTGTGCTCTTAAGGTGGCCTGGCTGTGATGTGAGGGTTTTTAAGTCTAGTTCAACACCAAATCCCCTCCTATGCCACCCCAAAAAGTGTCTTCGGGCTTAAAAAATTAAATAATGCTGAGTTTTCTGAATTTGCCACACGTACAACTGCTTAAGTTGGAAGGAGAAATGTGACTTTCATAAGACCTTTTTTCTTCTGGCCTCTGGGAGGCTGAGCCCAGGAAATCATACAATCACAGAATGGTTTGTGTTGGAAGGGAATTTAAAGGTTATCCAGTTCCAGTTTCCTGCCATGGCCGGGGACACCTTCCACTGTCCCAGGGTGCTCCAAGCCCCATCCAGCCTGGCCTTGGGCAATTCCAGGGATGGGGCAGCCACAGCTTCTCTGGGCACCCTGTGCCAGGGCCTCGCCACTCTCCCAGGAAAGAATTTCATAGTAAATATTTCATTTATTTTATAAAATTAAAATTCATTTGCACAGTAAATCCTCTCCTTGCAAGGCCCTTTTGACACCTCCCAGTACTGCAGAACCTTGGACACCCCAGATTCTTTTGGTGGCACTGATTTTTCCACAGCTCAGTGACTTAATGATTTTCAGAGCAGAAATGCAGCGTGCCATGTGCCTGTGCAGCTGGGGCCTCAGCTGGGGGATGTATTCAAGCATCCTCCGAGATCCTTTCACCGGGATGTCTCCTGGCACTAAGCAGCCTGGTCTGGTGGCATGGTTAGGGAAGACCCACATCCCAAGGAGTCCAGCAGATTTCCATCCAGCTTGCTGAATCACTTGACAAAATTACATCATGAAGAGCATTTCCAAGTCATGCCAAGTGTTCTTTGAGCCTCTTGGACTGCACAAGCAAGAAAAAGCTTGTGACAGGACTCAGCTGGAAGGATGTCAGCAAAGAGAGAGAGCTTGCCCCCCAAAGCAGCCCCATGGCCACCACGCTGCTCCAGCCTTCAGAGGTGACTTGAAGGCACAGCAGAAGATCTGCTGGGAAAGAAGGAGCTATTTTCATTTGCAGGTCACAAAAAAAGCATTTGTGACCGCAGCCGCCTTACAAACACAGGCCCCTTATTGTTTGCAAAGACACCCTTGGCAACCTTTCGGAGCAGCCTGGAGATGAACCAAGAAGGCCTTTGTGAAGCCTTATAAAGGGGCATTATGAGCAGGGGGCCCCACAGGCGGGCGGGATGTGCTGGGGCGATCCTCCCCAGAGGGAGCTGTGGGATGCAGGAATCTCTAGGAGATGTTTTATACTCGAGCTGGTCTGGATCCAGGCTCTCATGTGCTGGGGATGGGCCCATTGTTCCCACCTTCCTGCGCAGAGCATCCTCATGGTGAAGAGAGAAGCTCTTTGGGAAGCTGAGCAAGAGATGTGGATGATCTGACTTGAAAAACTTCACTGACACCCATCGTAGTTACGGCTGGAATGGGGTTGGAGGAGTTTCGGTCCTGGATCCTGGTCCCACTGCTCTGCTGTAGAGCATCTGATAGCACTGGGCAGATGTCCCAGACCAAGAAAATCCTGTTTTCTTGTGAAAATATAAAATAACAACTGGTGAAATCCAGTCCTTTTTGCTTAATGGGATATTAGTGATCAGACCCCAAGCTCAGGCACTTGGGTTCTGGAAAGGATTTTCCTTGTCTTTGGTCATTTGGCATCATGAGGAAGACCTAATAGCCAAGAAAAAAGTGCTCTCTGGAGGGAGGCATGAGTGTGTTATGGATGATAAAATAAAGATGGCTTTGTCTCAAGCTTATATGCATGGTCTCACACTTGTAGGAGGGTCTCCCTTTTGTTGCTTCTGTGGCTGAAGGACCACCTGCCTCGAGATGCTGAGACAAGGCAGCTGAGTACCCAGCCATGGCAAGAGGTACAGCCTTCCTCAGGAAGGATGATCTAAAAGTCAGGGATGATTTTCTGTCTCCATATCTCGGGGTGTCTTGTTGAGCCAGAAGGTAATGTAATGGAAGCTCCCAAATTCTTCCTGTGTGCTTGTCACTGCAGAAGGACACATCACCTTGTCTGTGATGTGAGCAAACCAGCCTTTCAGGAGGAGGAGGCTGGTTTGTGTGAGAGCCACAGCCAGGACCGTGCTTCTGCAGACAGAGCAGAGGCAGAGAAAAATCAGGCCAATGCAACCCTGGGTCTATTTTATGGAAGTGACAGCGGCAGGGAACCTTCTAGCTATGCTGGACGACAAACTCTGCAGGCTGAGGCCCCAAACCACATGTGGACTCTGGGGAATGGTGCTGTTCCTCCTTTTTCCATTGGTTTCATAACAAGGTCTGCCCCAAAGCAAGCCCTCTTGTCACAAGTGGGGGATGTGACCACACAGCAGAGGACCCTCTATTTTGTCACGAGAGCTGCACACGTGTCCCTTTACTCAGGCCAGATGTGTGAGCTGAGCCCTCCCATGACCCAGCATGTGTCCCCTGTGCAAGGGGGCTGCATTTGGGTCACTGGATGCATGTGACAGTCAGGGGTGTTGAGACCAACAAGTAAAGGCTCTTTGCCCTTGAGAAGATGGAGAGGTGGGATGAGCCATCCTGCAAACCCCCTAACGTGGGGATGCCCAGAGCTGCCCCTCACCAGAGCACTCCCACACCAGGCTGATGGTCTGCATTCAACATGGACTGGCAGAGGCGAGATCAGGCTGCATGCCTAAAAGGGGGTTTACAAGAAAGTTGGGAGGGACTGGAGACAAGGGATGGAGGGACAGGACCAGGGGGAATGGCTTCCCACTGCCAGAGGGCAGAGTTAGATGGGATATTGGGAAGAAATTCCTCCCTGCGAGAGTGGTGAGGCCCTGGCACAGGGTGCCCAGAGCAGCTGTGACTGCCCCATCCCTGGGAGTGTTCAAGGCCGGGTTAGATGGGGCTTGGAGTATCCTGGGATAGTGGAAGGTGTCCCTGGCCATGGCAAGGAGGTTGGAATCTGTGGTGTCTTGTATGTGGGCTCCATCTCCTGGCTGCTCTGCAAACCCCACTGCCACCAACACCACCTCTGCTCCCTCACAGACACTTCTCCATGCAGCAAGTCCTTTTCGTAAAGAGCTGTGGAATCACATCCCAATTTCCAGGGCTTTCCCTAGGTTGTGCTCCTGTCACAAACCATAGAACAACAGACTCATTTAGGTCGGAAAACCGCTCCAAGACCATTGAGTCCAGCTGCTACCCCAGCACTGCCACTAAGCCGTGTCCCCCAAGTGCCACATCCACATGGTTTTTAAATCCCCCCAGGGATGGGGACCACTGCTCTGGGCAGCTGTGCCAGGGCTGGACAACCCTTTCCCCAATTTTCCCTAATATCCACCCTGAGCCTCCCCTGGCCCAGCATGAGGCCGTTCCCTCTCCTCCTGTCCCTGTTCCCTGCGAGCAGAGCCCGACCCCCCCGGCTGCCCCCTCCTGCCAGGGAGTTGTGCAGAGCCACAAGGTCCCCCCTGAGCATGGGTCCCCCCATGCATCTCCGGGCTGAGCCCCTTTCCCAGCTCCCTCAGCCGCTCCTGGGGCTCCAGCCCCTCCCCAGCTCCATTCCCTCCCCTGGACATGCTCCAGCCCCTCAGGGTCTCTCTTGTCAGAGGGGCCCAGAGCTGCCCCCAGCACTGGAGGTGCCTCAGCAGTGCCAGCACAGGGGACGGGCACTGCCCTGGCCCTGCTGCCACCCCAGTGCTGGCACAGCCCAGGGGTCATCGTCCTTCTTGACAGCTGCACATCATCCCCTTCTGAGCTTCCCTTTGGAGCTGGATGTAATCATCCTGTACATCACTCATCAGGCTGATCTGTAGCGCCTTCCAACTGACCAGACCTTCAGCTCTCCAAGTGATTTGGCTCCAACCTCTCCATGCTGAGAAGCCCCACCCAAGCCACGGAGCTCTCCTTCCAAACTGCTCAGAGGAGTCTTTGCAACTCCCCATGACAGCATTTGGAGCAGCCCAGCTTCCACAAGCTGTACTGGAGCCAGGAGAAGCTTCCTCAGCAAGGATAAATTTGCCAAAATCAAGAGCCCAGACTATTTACAAATTCAAGCCAAATTATTTTTGCCAGGCAAAAGCCCTGCAGAATCTGGGCAGCGGGAGTGCTGGAGCTACTGTTGAAGCCCTGTTTTACTGGAAATGTCAGCGGCCACACCAACCTGCCCCTGCGGACCCATAGGATACCTTCAACCCCAAGCTGTAGCCCTTTGGGACAATATGAGGGTCCTTAAAATCCGCACAGCACTGCTTAAACTGGAACCACTTCTCCCCTGCCATAGCAACAAGGCTGGTTGGTATCTTGACATGGTTCAGGGCTCTATGGTGTCATGATGGAGCTGTGCAGCTGAGTGTGAAGCACTTAACTAATCACTAAGGTGACGCTGGGAACAGCTCGAGCTGATAGTGCAGAACATTCATTGAGAACAGAGAAAAAAATTAAGAACCCTTCTCTTCTTCTCTTTCATTACTGACACAAAATTGCCCTGATGTCAGCAGAGAGATGGAAAAGAGCATCCCCCAACTCCAGCCTATGTCTGTGAATCTGGCATCCCCCTGGACAGGGCTCCAGCATCCTGATCCATGTCTCCTGCTGGGAGATATATAAGTGGGAAGGCAATGAAGACCTGAGCTCTTTTCATGCTTTCTAGGGGCCCAAGTGGTTTCATGTGAAGTGAAACATTGCTGTCAAGCCAGAAATAAATGAAGATTTTGATTTTTAGAGTGTTTTGACAAGAAAGAAAAAAGCAGCACAATTTTATGTTTGGCACTTAGGAAGTAGACAAGGGCTGCAAGCAAGAAATAAGTGATTCAGGGGTGGCATAGATGAGAGAGCTGAGAGTAATGGGATTAATATAAGGAAGAACAGACTGGCGTGGAAAATGCATTTTCTAACAGCCAGGAGCAGCTCTCCAAGAAAGGGATGAGAGTCCCAGCATGGGACTTTGCAATTTTCAATAGAATACCCCAGAAAACATCTCACTGAGGATGGTCCCATCCTGCAAGTCCCCATTGGTGGGAAGAGTGAATCTTCAGCTCCTCTGCCGCTGGCTCACTCCAGTTTCTCCCATTTTCACACATTTTCCAGAGCTATAAGACTGAAAATGATGAGGAGTTGCGAGATTAATTGCTTTAAAAGCGAAAAAACAGAACAGAAAATGCCTGAAGACACATGGACAGATAATATGCTGTATTCATAAAGGTTTTAATAATTTATTGCCAGCAGCTGTATAAAGTTATTCTGTCCCCTTCCACCATTCCTCTTCAAGGACGACTCAAGGAACATGAATCAAAGGATGTCTTGCATCCTTCTAGGTGGAGTCATATTTTATTAACCACAGAAATTTGTTTTCTGGTAAGAAATTAAAAGTACTTTTATTGAGTTCAAGGCTCGTGAAAAATTCCAGATGAATACCCTGGAAATAAAAGACAGTGTTTGCCTCGGTTCTGGCTGGGGAAAGAAAACCTGCTCAGGAGAAGGAGTTAAGCGTATCCTTAAAATTAGCTATATACCTAAGGGATTTCCTGAAATAAAGCCCAAAATGCAGCATTTCAGGACTCCCCTTTGCTAGAAAGCTGCACATCCTTTGTGTCTTAGGTTACAATGTAAGATGTAACCAAAAGTATGTATTTTATTAATATCTTCATAAGCTGTTAAAATAGGTGGGGCAGTGTTCTTTATCTCCTCCGTGACTCCTCCCTGATGACACCCTCTGGAGGGGCTATCTCCACTAATGAGCCACCAAGGGCTCCCAGCATGACTCATAAAATTACACCATCTTGCTGTGAGATGCTCTGCCCAGGGGGAGGAACCAAACATTCCTGCCTGGATATAATCTGAGGTTTGGAACACTATGGGCATTACCCACTGGATTCCCAGAGGACAGAAGCTAAATAACCACCACTGGACCTCTATAGACCAGACTTTCCTACAGGATCGCCACTTTGAGAGAACCACATCCATCACCCCAACCTCACTGTAGCCACCATTTAATCGGATTGCTACCACCACCCTGACCAACAGGGTGTCAGGTTATATTCTGAGTTTGTCAGTTTAAGCCAGTGTTTCTGTACTATTGCCTTTATTTTAATTTTCCTATTAAATGTAGTTCTGACTTGGAATCTCCCACTGGTGTGCTTTCAAACTAGTACACTTTGGCACTGAGAAGGGGGAACATCTGTCTGCAAATCCCTTAGGATTCCTGCAACAGGGTGGTGGGTTTCTTCCATATGATTCCACTCACTTACAGCCATAAACCTGGTGATCAGCCAAAAACAGACAAGCAAAGCTTTCCTAGAAGGATGGAGGAATGGTAAGGGAAAATACTGGGTTGAAATAGAAGATGGGGACAGAAACAGAAGTGACCAATGAGCAAACCTTCAACATCTTCCTTCTGCTTTTTTTTTTTTTTTTTTTGTAATTTATTACGTTTAGAGGAATTTCCTTCAAAAATATGATCCTAGTTGTAAAGTGGAGAGCAGGATATTGCTGTGAAGAAATTAATTTGACTAGAATATGTCTGGTGTAAGTGGCTTAGCTGGTGATGCTGCAATGGCACTTCTATACGGGGGACATGCAGATGGGCTTTGGTTGGCACTGGTGGTTTGGGAAACTTCTGTTGGATTGCCCTCAGGAAAAGCAGGTGCAGAGCATGGCTGGCCAGGGAAATGGGGTCTTTAATCCTTTTCTTTTTAGGAGAGAAACAATGAAATTGAAATTAATTAGAAGCAGGAAGGGGTGTGAAGGCCAAGGGCTTGGTGGAACTCTGTCAGGCTTGGTGCCATGACCACTTCCCTGGGGAGCCTGTTCCTGTGCCTGAGCACTCGCTGGGGAAAGAACCTTTGGGTTCTTTGGTTCTTCAGTTTAGAGAAACCTTGAGAAGACCAAGCTGAGCACCATTTCTGGAGATGGGAGCAGTTTCCATCCTGACCCTCAGTTCCTACCCCCACATTTTGTCCAGTTTGATCAGAGCTGAGGGGTGAAGAGGTCCCCTGGCCTAAAGGGGCTGTGGAAGGGACATTCTGGAGTCAGTGGGGATGGGGATTACAGCTGCCACACACAAGGTGCACCAGTGACCCCTTTCACCACCAATGGGGCAGAAATTTGGCAGGCTGCAGATGTGCTGGTGACAGCAGTGCAGGATTGGCCACAGGCTGAGGAGGAGACCACATCAGCATTCAGGCAGGATGGCCCTCCAGCATTTGGGCTGTGGGAGGGTTCATAAATACAGGTTTGCAGTTGAGAGGAAGAACCTGTCTTCTGACTACCAGCTATAAAATCACAGAATGGTTTGGTTTGAAAGAGACCTTAAAGTCCATCTAGTTCCAACCCCTGAATGCATATATATGTATTCTATACTTGATAGTCTGTAGTTCAGGTGTGATGAATTTTCCAAGATCAAGCTCATGACCGGTGGGGTGTTTTCCAAATACTTTTCCTGAGAAGAGGTAAGTGGAAGAGGTGAATGATCATCCACACAGTTGTGGTGTACCAGTTGGCTGGTTCCAAACCAGTGCAGAGTTTAACCAGAAAGAGACCGGTTTCTGTAGATTGATGTGGAAGCCAACACTTTCCATGGCTTCAGGAAGGAACTGACCAACTCTGTTAAACAACAGAGCATGCAGTTCATCCCCAGCATCCGCTGAGCCAGGGAGAGCTGCATGTTGGAGGGTGTCCAGAGAAGGACCACTCTGCCATTATCTAGGAATTAAGGGAAGTTTTAGGTTGATCCAGTATGGCCATTTGTAGGACCTTCCATTCTGAAGCCTCCACATTTTAAATGCAAATGTATTAAATCCCATGGCTTGACTTATTCTGGGGGTCCAATTAGACAAACACAATGATCTCTTCCAGCCTCAAGATCTGTGAATAAAGTGAACAAGAACCGTCCTTTTATCTGTGACAGATCTGTCCCACAGACAATAATAACTGCTTTAAATTGAGCCTGCTCAGCTCAGAGAAGGCAGAGATTATATGAATAATTTATAAAACTAGATAGAAGAAATTTATTTTTTTCCCTTAATCCCTTGACAGTGGAAGAGGTAAAGACCATGGATTCTCTTAATGATGGGAGGTTAAAACCTCAGTGAGGATGACTGGGTCTGGTTCATTTTGTCGTGACAAGTATGACATCCTTTGCTGAGTTACAAGTGACTCAGGAGCTCAGCTGATTGAGGGTAAAACCAGATGGAATAGATGAACAGAAAATATTAACATCGTTCCTTCCCTGGGCAGAAACCTATGGGAAAAGCAATCCTTAAGTTTTGTACCTATACCTGTTTAAGCATAGCCTTGTCCATGTTGATGCTCTAGGGGCTGGGAGGCAGAGCAATACCTTCCTTGGTCATTCAGAGATCAGAGAGGTCATCCCTTCCTTGGCTGCTCCAACTTCAGAGCCAGGAAAAAAATGCCTCGGAGCCACACACTACCATGTAGAGGGGTTGTGAGAAAATAAAAAGTGGCCAAATTGCTGCTGAGCATCAACTGGCACCATGGAGATACCTACCCCACATCCCTCAGGGACAGATGGTCACTCCAGGTCTCAGGCATGGAACACCTCTCCTATGAGGAAAGGCTGAGAGAGCTTGGGTGGTTCTGCCTGGAGAAGAGAAGACTTTGGGGAGACCTTTGAGCACCTTCCCGTGCCAAAAGAGGCTCCAAGAGAGCTGGAGAGGACTTTGGACAAGGGCATGGATTGCCAGGACAAGGGGGAATGGCTTNGGCTCCAAGAGAGCTGGAGAAGGACTTGGGACAAGGGCATGGATTGCCAGGACAAGGGGGAATGGCTTCCCACTGCCAGAGGGCAGGGTTAGATGGGATATTGGGAAGAAATTCTTCCCTGTGAAGGTGGTGAGGCCCTGGCACAGGCTGCCCAGAGCTGCTGGGGCTGTCCCATCCCTGGAAGTGTTCCAGGTCAGGTTGGACGGGGCTTGGAGAAACACGGTCTAGTAGAAGGTGTCCCTGCCCATGGCAGAAGGCAGAATTAGATGGTCTTTGAGGTCCCTTTCAATCCAAACCATTCCATGATTCTGTGATTCTCCGCGCATCCTCCCGGCCCAGTAAGGCAAGCACTTGCCACTTAAGCCAGGGGCTATGAAACTGTTCCCTGTTACACTGCACTGCCTCTTTTCCAAGGAAATAGCATGTTCATCACAAATGTTTTGTTGTTGCTACTCCTGGGCTTCACCAGGGGCTCTTCTCTGACCTCTGCAAGCCTTTTCTTTCTTCTGCTGTAATTAATACCCTCATTCACACCCTTGTGGTCTTGGCAAGTTGGCAGGTGGCATAAAGACCTTGGCATAAAATATTTCATTACCAGGCAGTGCAAGATATAAACAGGGACAGTAAATAGTATGTGTCCTCTTTGTGAAGGAAAATTAACTAATTTATGATATACTGCCTTGCTTGTTTCCACAAGAGAAGGCAAAATCAGGGTGCTAGCTCTCATTCAAATGCCCATTAAAAACACCACTTAAATCCTAAAGAAGGGTTTGCCTGAAGAGTTTGTGTATTATAGGAATTCCTGGATAAATAGACAGGCTCCTGTATCTGTAAACAACAAGGATTTCTGAGCAGCTAAAACCCGCCTGGCTGGACCTGCAGGGGAAACAAAATACAACATATTTGTGGAAAGAGAACAGAGAATTTCTAATCTCTTCTCTTTCTGTTCATTTCACTGAGCCATGCTAATAGTGCATCTTGCAGTCATTTAATTAGTTTGATTAACTAGTCTGATACTGCAGCATCTCTGAAGCCTTTTCATTAAAATTGAGGTTATTCCTCCTCAGTCTTTCTTTAAACCTCCCTCTTTCATGTCCAGATCTGTAAATTTCCTTAGTATTAACTGTGCTGGTATAGGAAGGGTAAGAGATTTTTCTTTGCTTATTTTCATGGTGGGTTTTTTGATAATTTCCTGATTTTCCTCTTTTGAAAACCTCTAATGCAGGCTGCAAGCTGAATGCCCATCCAGCTGGGACATGAGGAGGATGCTGGAGCATCTCAGGGCCACCAGACATGATAGAAGCTCTCCTGGCCCAAGGAGGTGGAGGGATGGAGAAGGGACAGGGGGACAGGATGAGGTCCCCATGTCCTCCTTGCTTCTCTGGGCCCAAGCCTGGCAGCAGGGATGCACCACCTGGATGTGACCAAGGAGCTATGTGGCACTGAGAGTGTGTGGGGTGGCTTTCTCTCTGTGTAGCAGCTTTATTGACTTTTAAGAGACATAAGCAGGGAGTCAGTGACAGATCCTGCTGTTAACATCCCACCTGGGCTGCCAAATTTCCCCAGAGAGGGGAAGAGAGGGAGCTGCATCTGTGCTGCCTTTGTACAGCCAGGCTGGTGCCTGTTTTAGGAATGAGCATCTTGGCTGGACCCTGGGGTAAGCCTTGACGCCACGCTAAAGCAACCAGACAGCCTGCGGACATCAAGGGCTGCAAGAAGGCAAGAGGTTTTTCTCACCAGACACAGCTCCCCACATCCATTTGAAACAAGTAGAAAATGCACAGGGATCTTGCAAAAAGACCTGTTCCATCAGTAATGTCCTTGTTCAGTCAGAGAATCCCAGAATAGTTTGGGTTGGGAGGGACAATAAAGTCCATCTCATTCCAACCCCCTGCCATGGGACTTTCCGCTAGACCAGGTTGCTTCAAGCCCCATCCAACCTGGCCTGGAACACTCCCAGGGATGGGCCAGGCAGCCTCTCTGGGCAACCTGCACCAGGGCCTCGCTACCCTCACAGGGAGGAACTTCTTCCCAATACCCCATCTAACCCTGCCCTCTGGTAGTGGGAAGCCGCTCCCCCTTGCCCTGTCACTCCAGGCCCGTGTCCAAAGTCCCTCTCCCTCTCTCTTGGAGTACAGTTAGGCACTGGAAGGTGCTCAAAGGTTTCCCTGGAGCCTTCTCTATGTCCAAGCAGGATGCACAAGGGATGATGCCAAAGATGGTTTTGTTCCTGTCTGCTTGATTTTGCACCCCAGTTCCATTCTCTTGCCATGGGATCATGAGACCTTCATTAAATCTGATTTATGGGCTGCTGGCTCCAACCTTGAGCCAGGTGCTGGTGTCACATCATCAACACCTCTTAGTGTAGCACCTGTGATCCTGATGCAACCATGGTCCTACCATAGCAATCCAGTGGGAAGAAGAGCAAGCTGTCACAGATATGAGACATCTTCTTATAAAATACAACCAAACCTGAGATATTTAGGTTTAACTACCTGGGTAAAAAAATACCCCAGTCCCAAGTATCCAAGGGGAACAAAACCCAGGTGGACAACAAATGTGTATTGAACTTCTGTGTTCTGCTCACTCAGCATTGGAGAGGTATGGAGGATAAAGCTGAAATCTCAATAAACCTTTTTTCTGTGCTAATTGAGAGCCATCACTTTGCTGAATTGAAGACATGAATCTCTTTTTATCCATCTCCTTTTTTCATGTCCCAGATGAATTTTACTGTCTTAGAGACTGGTGAAATGGTAATTGCTCCAGCTGCAACATGCAGACTACTCCAGAGAAAGCTCCATGTCTTCAACTTAGGCACTGATCAGGTGCATCTATATGTTATTGTATTCACAGCCCTCTCTTGCACAAGTGACAAAATAACTGGTAGAGAACTGTAGGAGAAAAAGGAATTTCATTTTCAAGGATTTGGGAAGACAAAGTATTTTGCAGGATAAGACAAAGGGGGTTATTATTGCTTTTTGGTATTTTTTTTTTTTTTACTAACAAGAATGAAAACAGGAGATAAAACATGCAATTACTTGATTCAGATTCCATTTCAGTCTGTTTTTTCTCACCTAGAAAGTGTCTGATGGACAGACAGGGAGTGTTGCTGTGGTTTGCACCCAAATATAGCACCCAGCTCATCAGCTTTTTGCTTCTTTGTTTATCTGATATTTCTTTCTTATCTGTTTCTTTGTTTCTTTGTTATCTGGTATTTCTTTCTCATCTCACACAACCAAAACTTTCAGCACTCATTCTTTTCCACGTGTCACTTCTCAGATCACTCCTTTCCCAGTCTTTGTTGATGTTGTTTGATGAATGTTGAATGTTGTTTGTGCCATCCAAGGGCTCTTCTCCACATTAAACCTAATCCAAGCAGTCATGTCTGTGGCTGAAATCCTCCTGGTAGTGCTGATGAAGAGGCAAGAAGCTTAAAGATTCTCATGTCTTTTTGCTGTCCCTGCTGAATGTTGTGCCCATCAAAGTAACAGAATTTTAATTCACATTTGCTGTAACCAGCTCCATAGGCAAATTTCACAGGTAGATTTCAACCCACCTGTTCTTTTTTGGGTGGTCAAGAAGAGGAGGTTGGAAAAATGCTCACTTGCTGTCCTTGAGCTTTTTCCTTCCCTGCCCTCCAGTACTTCACATCCCCCAGGTTTGTAGATTCTTTGTGGCACCCCACATTTTGGAAAGATCTTTCCTGGTGAGCAGGAGGCACAAAGCTGGAGCAGGAGTCATGAAGGTGCCTACTCGCATCCATGGGTATTTGTCCTGCAAGTGTGAACCGCAATCCTTCACTATCAAGGATGCTAGCAAGGTTCTCTATTATCCACTCCAGAGGAAAGAGCCTCAAGTTGCTCCCGAGAAGGTTCAGGGTGGGTATTAGGGAATATTTCTTCATGGAAAGGGCTGTCCAGCTCTGGCACAACTGACCAGGGCAGTGGTGGAGTCCCCATCCCTGGAGAGATTTAAAAGCTGTGTGGATGTGGCACTTGGAGACATGGGTTAGTGGTGGCCTTGGCAGTGCTGGGGTAGCAGTTGGACTTGGAGATCTCAGAGGACTTTTCCAACGTAATTCTGTGATTCTCTCCAAATTTCCTTTGATATCCCTGTTTTCTTCTCCACTGCTGCTTTCTCTACTTCTTTTCCCCGTTAACGGCACCACAGAGGTGCCAACTGCCTTTCTCGTGACCTTCATGTATTTTATATTCACACATCAAATGCTTGAGGAGGGAGGGAGGCAAAGGTGTTTTGTGGTTTCTATCTCATTGATGGGATTCTCTCCAGTGCTTTTGATACACAGACTTGAGCCAATCGATTTCTGATTGTGTTTCCCCACTGAGCCTCCCTCTTGTCTGCACTGAACTGGTTTTCATGTGCAGATTGTAATGATACCAACTCTGTGTGTGCACAAGCATCCACAAGATTAATTTGCAGAACTGCAATGCAGGTAACATCGAGGTTGTTCAAAAGAAAAAAAAAATCAGGGCTGTCAAATTGCTTTTCTTTCTTGCTCAGTCTTACAGGAAGAAAATACACGAGGACCACATCATGCCCAATATCCCGAGGAGTATGTGAGTGGAACAAAGAGAGGAGGAAATTCATTGCCCCATGAACCAAGTCTGGGACACCAGATTTTTTTAACTGTATCCCCCAAGCTTGTACAGGTCCATCACTTCAGTTTGTTAGGGAACATTGTGGGCTGCTTTGCTTCTGCCTGAAGCTGAGGGCTCAGTTTAAACTTTCAGTTTAAAGCTGGGTTTAAACTGAGAGAGGGCAGGGTTAGATTGAATACTGGGAAGAAATTCTTCCCTGTGAGGGTGGGGAGGCCCTGGCACAGGGTGCCCAGAAAAGCTGTGGCTGCCCCATCCCTGAAAGTGTCCAAGGCCAGGCTGGATGGGGCTTGGAGAAACCTGGTCTAGTGGAAGGTGTCTCTGCCCATGGCAGGGGGTGTAATGAGATGATCTTTAAGGTCCGTTTCAACCCAAACCATTCCTTGATTTTATGATGACTCTAGGCCTTGACAGTGTTGACAGATCTCCACATTGTTTCTGAAAGCTGGAGATGAGTGTCTTAGGTTACAATGTAAGATATAACCAAAAGTATGTATTCTATCACCATCTGTTAAAACCAGGTGGGGCAATGTTCTTTCTCTCTCCCGTGACACATCCCTGATAACTCTCTCCAGGGTATATCTTCTGTTAGTGGGCCATCCAGCCTCACTGCATGACTCATAAAATTACATCATCCCATCGTGAGATGCTCTGCCCAGGGGGAGGAACCAAGCATTCCCACCTGGATATAGTCTGAGGTTNTGTACTACTGCATTTGTTTTTAATTTTCCTATTAAATTGTAGTTCTGATTTCAAGTCTCTCACTGGTTTGCTTTCAAACTAGTACAATGAGAAGCCAAATGTTCCAGCCTATTATTGTCTTGATTAGATAAAATCATAGAAGCATAGAATGTCCTGAGCTAGAAGGAATCCATCAGGATCATCGAGTCCAACCCCTGGCTCTTGCACAGGACACCCCAACAATCCCACCTTCTGCCTGAAAGTGTTGTCCAAATGCTCCTGGAGCTCTGGCAGCCTTGGGGCCGCGACCATTCCTTGGGGAACCTGTTCAATGCCCAACCACCCTTTGGATGAAGAACCTTTTCCTGATAGCCGCCTAAACCTGCCCTGACACTCCAGCCATTCTCTCGGGTCCTGTCACTGGTCACAGAGAGATGAGATAAAATATCCTATTTCCTGCCTTAAATGACTGCGTGTTGCTCCTTACCATGTTTCACTCAAGCCGAGTATGTAAATCATCTCTAATCACTGGTGGGTTACAGGGAGGGCACAATTTCATCATGGAAATATGCCACAATTCCAAAGCAGGTCCTTGTTCTGAGTCAGAGAAAACATCTCCCTCTGCTGGAGAGAACCACTGAAAAATCCCTCAAAAAGTCTAGTCAATCAAAATGTTCTGTTTCTATTTTGACTGTTTTCTTTTCCAGTACATAAGAGACTGAAGTAAGAAGCCCTTCTAAAATGAAAAATGAAAAGGCCTCACTCTTAAACTTAAAATGTAATAATATTTTGGTTTGATACCTTTAGAACACTTGTGACCCCTTCAGATTTTTTTTAAAGCTGTGCTTTAATTAAAACTTCAGTGTCAGGGGAGCTCAACTCTTTGATCTGCCTCAGTAAATAGAATTACAGAATCACAGGATGATTTGGGTTGGAAGGGACCCTAAAGATCACCCACTTCCAACTCCTGCCATGGGCAGAGACACCTTCCACTAGCCCAGGTTGCTCCAAGCCCCGTCCAGTCTGGCCTGGGACACTGCCAGGGATCCAGAGGCAGCCACAGCTTTTCTGGGCACCCTGTGCCAGGGCCTCCCCACCCTCACAGGGAAGAATTTCTCCCAAATATCTGATCTACACCTACTGTTGGTGCAAAGCCCTTTCCCCTTGTCCTGTCACTCCACATCCTCACCCAAAGCCCCTCTCCAGCTCTCTTGGAGCACCTTTAGGCACTGGAAAGTGCTATAAAGTCATGAAATGGGGACTTCCGCTGTGCTTTGGTTTAATCCTTTTTTGGTGTAAGCCCACCCTGGAGGAGAAGCACAACCACCTCTCCATTAAATCACATTTCATTGTGAGTTATTTCGAAGGTTCCAGTCTGCTCTTTTAGAGTGAAACACCTCCTGGGTGAGTCAAATATAAGATAAATGGTTCAGAGGCTCTGGGAACCAGTTTTTTGGGCAGCAAGGGACTTCGTCTCATGCTGGTAGACTCTAAAGGTCACTTTCTGATAATATTTACACAGACTAAATGAAGCAATTAAAATAACCAATCTGCTGCTGTTATCTCTCACAAGAGACTGTCCCAGCAGTGGAAATAACTTACCCACTAGGAAAAACTCTTTGGAAGTGTCCAGTTGGCTAGCTGAGGCTCTGCCTAATTGGAGTCTCTATTTGCCCTGACATTCATGATGCAACAGGAGCAAAATGCTCTTCTGAACCCTGACTCTCCAGGGCTACTCCAATGCCTTTATGGGCTCAGAGGGTTTGGACATTCCCATACAGTGCTGGAGGCAAGAAGCTGCTTGCAGCCTTCATTTCTTGACAGATTGGCCTGAAATAGAAATACTTTCCTTGTCTCAAGTTATTTCCAACCCTCATTCCCATCCCCGACACATCCTCACAGCTGCAGCAGGATGGTCTATGAGCCTAGAAAATGGTCCACTGGATAATTGCAGACAGCAGGATTCAGGCTGAAGGGTTGAAGGGAGAAAAATGAAATTGAAATGTTCTCCCAGCCCATTACCATGGGAGAGAAGACACAAGGAATGAATCTTGTATGAACTGGAAATCAGCAGCAAGACCCTGCAGACTGAAAGAGGTTTAATTCTCCCTTCCTAGAGGAGTTGAGAAATTGCACAGAGTGCTCCGTTTAGCTGGGTACAAAACCAGCAGGAAGAAAACAGATTGGAAGTTGGCTGCCACAGTGAATTTGCCTTATGTTGCACTTACCACATTGTTGACACTAAATAAATGGTAACATTTTATGATTTACTTATGAACAAGCCTGGGGGTAGCCTCCAGCTGCAGACTCATCAAGCTGCAGTAATCACCCAGACATTTGGATATTGATCTCTAGGAGAAAACAGAATCTGTGGACCTCACCCAAAGAAAAGTAAAGGGAAGGTTTACTTTTTGGGAGGCATGATTTCTTGGAGAAGAAAGGCAGGGATCTTTCATCATGATGGTCATGGAAAAAGCACTTGTGAGAAGGCACCTCAGAAATGGGTCTGGGGAGGTGGTTGGGGACCTCCGGTACATAAAGGTCAAAGAAAGGAATTGAAGGTGATGTTGCTGCATGTGGACAAAGAAAACCCCATGTGTAAGGAATGAATACATGGAGACAATGCAATAAAGGCTGTGAAAATTCAGCTAAGTGGTGAGTAAGGGCTGATGTAGAACCACAGAATGGTTGGGCTGGAAAGGACCTTAAAAGACCATCTTCTTCCACCCCCCTGCCAGGGACAGGGACACCTTCCACTATCCCGGGTTGCTCCAAGCCCCATCCAGCCTGGCCTGGGACACTGCCAGGGATCCAGAGGCAGGCACAGCTTCTCTGGGCACCCTGTGCCAGGGCGTCCTCACCCTCACAGGGAAGAATTTCTCCCTAACATAGCTTCTCAACCTACCTTGTCCTGCCAACTCCCTTCCTTGTCCAAAGTCCCTCTCCAGTTCTCCTGGAGCCCCTTTAGGCACTGAAAGGTGCTCTAAGGTCTCCCCAGACCCTCTTCTTCTCCAGGTTGAACATCCCCCAACTCTCTCAGCCTCTACAGGCACTGCAACAGAAGACTTGGGTGCACCTTTCTGCCTCTCGTCTTGGAGCCCCTTGGAGGTCCCAGAAAAGGGCTCATCAGTACAGTCTGCTGGGACCAGTCCTCCCTCCCCAGTGCTTCAGGACCCTCCAGGAAGTCAAAGGTAAATGTGGCAGACCTCCACCAAAAAACAAATTAGAGACTCAACCAAAACTGAGGGGTCTGAAGAAAAACTCATCCCATCAACTGAATATCCCAGATATTTACTTGGAAGTTCAGAGACTTCTCATTTGTTTTATATTTCCTGTCGCTCCCATCAATGTGGCTGGAAGTCAAACTACATTGGGTAGTTTCTGGCTCTTGTTTTCCCTAAGAGCCACCAGACTGTCCTCAAGACACACCCCATGATTTCCCAGGAGGGAGAAGAAGAGCCATGGGTTCAGGCCTGTACCTCCTGTCCATGCCCTACTCACCCAAATCCACCTTGTAACCAAATCTGCCTGGGATGATGACCAGGGTTGGCATCTGCTGGACCACAAGCCACTGTCTCCACTAGGCAGACCTGTTTCCTGGGCTGTCTGGTTTGATTCATGCTGACGGGGCAGATAACCTCTCTGCACTCCCCATGGACATGGGGAAGCGGGGCTTCCAGAGGATTATTTATAGGGCACAGCATTATTTATGTTCCCCTATTCTTGCTGTCTTGCTGTCACACCCTGAGCTGCATTTCAAAATCACAATTTAGCAGTAGATCTATGATTTCATTTCATTAAATTAAATGAAATGAAACTTTCTGGAATGAAGTGAAATGAAAAGAAAATAAATTCCATGGAGTGAAATGAAATTAAATTTAAAATTTAATTTCATGAAGTGAAATAAAATTCTATGGAATTTTGTGGAGTGAAATGAGATTCTAAAAAATGAAATGAAATGAAATGAAATGAAACAAAATGAAACAAAATGAAATGAAATGACATGACATGAAATTAAATGCTACAATTGGCAGATTTTTAGTTCATTTCCTTAAAAATATTTAGAGTTCTCAGTAGCTGATTTGCTGATATTAACATATGCAATGCTACTTCTCTGGAAAATTTAATTAATCTTATTCCACATAGAATTAAATGTCTCTCAAATTATTTGACCTGATGAACTGTTTTCTGAACCAGTACTGACTCTCAAGGGTCAAGATTCACAACTTGCATGAGTCGGCAACTCCAGTAGACACACAGACTCCTTGCAGTTGTGCATGTGTGGCTGTAGAGAGTATTTGGTAAGTCAAATGCTTGTAAATCTCTGTGGCATTTGCTTATATAACTAAATACGTTAATGAGTATTACGTTGTGACATCAGCTGTGGTATTGCTCATTTAAAACAATTAAGTATTTCACTATCAAATAAACCTTTCCTTTCTCTTCTGTCTCTATTTTCCAGAGTTTTCAGTAAGTATTCATATTTATTTCTGTAAACTCAAACTTACTCTAAAATACACAGAAAAAAATCAGTGCATTGTCAAAGCACATAAGCACTTATGAGAGGCAAATCAGGGGCTTATTTCAAAAGCTCTTCAAAGGAAAATGTTAGCTGAATTAGTTGGAAACCTCAACATTAGTTAAACTTGTTCCTATGACCAATGACATAACTAGTGATGCCGCGCTCTCAGCGCGTGCCGCTCGGTCGGGAGGGGCGCGGGGCGGCAGCACCCGCGGGCGGTACCGGGGCTCGCAGAGGGTGCCGCGGTCCGGCCACAGCCGCAGGTGAGTGCGGGGCCAGCGGGAGGGCTCCGGAGGTTGCGGGGGCGGCTCGGGGCCCGGCTCCCGGGCGTGGCCGGGCTCGCTGTGGAGCGCTCGGCGCCCGAGACGTGCAGGGGCTGGTCGGTATCTCCCCGCTTCCTCGGGGAACGATCAGCCCGGCGGCTCCGCCTGAGGGAGGGGACACAGACCTCGAGACCCTCAAGCAAGGCTGGGGTCCTTCAGGAGCGGGTGGCCGTGGAGCATCGAGGGGCACCGGGGTGGGCACGGCGGTAGTGGTCCTGTCTGGGTCGGCACGAGAAGGGCCGCCGAGCCGGGGCTCAGCCGGACCAGGGATCGGCTCCCTCGGCCAGCCTTTCCCGTGAGCAGCTCTGTGTTTTGGGGTGTTTGCTGCTGATGCCCCGCCCAGAGACACCGTTTGGCACAAACACCTGTCTGGAGGTGTGAGGTGGGCTGACAGTGGGGCTGGCTCCGTTGGGCAAAGGTAGCCTTTTGCTAGTCCTGGCCCGCTTTTCAGCCAAAAAGGGGAAGGAGATCCTGTGTAGTGCTTACAGAGCATGATTTTGGGGCTGAATCATTCCCAGACATATGTCTGGTTAAACAAGCTGCGTCACAGCAACGTTCAAAGGGCCATAAATGCTGGAATTTGGATCTTTAAAATGACACTGCACACTGCTTGGTGGAAACACATTGGGAAGAAGGGAGACCCCGTGGGTGTTCTGCCCTACACTCAGGGGGCGGAGGGATCTCTTACAGGTGTGCTCCCAGAGAGCAGCCACCTGTCCCCAGCTGGGAGGGTGGGAGCTGGGCATCTGCGGCAGGGTAGTTCTAGGGGCAGGTTATGGCTCCCCAGAGGTAAGTGCTCGCCCATCTGCAGGCTTGAATACCTGCCTCATCCTTTCAAAGCTGTAGCCCAGAAATGTGTGTTTTCCAGTGCTTCAGGCTCCTGGGATTGATGGGTACAGGGCAGGGAACACAGGGATGCAAAAGGGATGGCACATGAAGAGGGAAAGTGTCTATTTTGCTGAGGATATTGTTACACGGGACCTGGTCCTTTATGTGGGAAGTTTTACTGCAGACGTTGTTACAAGGTAAATGGTTCTTTATGTGGGATGTTTTACTTTATTTCCAGAAAGTGTTTGAGGGGAGAGCTGATGAACTCCCCAAAAGTCTTTTGGCAAGGGCAGTTCTGGCAGTGCTTATGCAATTTTTGGCTTTAAGTGTTTGTTCTGAGCTCTGCTTTGTCACATGTTGCAGCGTGTGCTTGCCATGAAAACTGACCGTGCCCTGAGAATTGGGTGCTTTGCAGTAACATTTTATTGTACCTCATGTCCAGCTCCCCCTTCTTTTTTATTCTTGCCCCTTCGCCTCTCTGTTTCACTGGTCTGTACATCTTAAAGCATTTAGATATGTGCTTTTCTGGCCTCTTGTGGAAAATAAATTGACAACTACCATAAATTGTGATTATTTTTTTTTTTTGGTGCCTTGCTACGAGTTACAAAATATTTTTACAGCACTTATTTTATCAAGGTGGTTGGTGAATAGTAGAGCTACTGAGCAGCACCATTGTCCTGTGGTGCTTTTCCCTTTTTGTGCCATAGTGAGATGATCGTGAAATAATTTAACAACACATATCAAACGCCTGTGGTAGCATTTGTGGGCTGAGAAAGCGTGTGCGGCATAGTTCAGCTATTGCCACACCTCATGTACAAAGCTGTTTCGAGCTTCTAGTTCAGGAATAACATGACTCTTTTTTTTTTTTTTTAATTTGCAGAATTACTGTGAATAAAGTCATAGAATTCTATTAACAGTGTCCCAAAAGCCAAAAGAAACCTGCCAAAAGCAGGCCTTCATTGTGTATCCAGGATTTCAATTTGCCATTGGATTTTTCCCTCCAATCTTCTCTCAGGTTCTTGTGCCAAAGGTGATTTGACCCCAAAACTACACAGGGTGTCTGTTGCCCTGATAAATGTAAATGAAATTTGCCAAGTCTGACAGGAGAGCAAAAACATCCTGGGGTTTGTTTGGCCAAAGATGGAACATAAGGGTGTCCGTACTAATAGTGGGTGTGAGTGCTGATAGTTTTGTGTTGTATGGTGCCTCTGGCCCCTCTGAAGTCAGGGCAATGCTGAAGCAAGGAGGGAAGCTGCCACGGCTGCAGGTGAGGACAGTATTGGCTGTTTCAAACTGCTTAGTCCAGAATGGGGAAAACTGGAAGAACAAGTTTTCTCCTTCTTTCTGTCCATCACCAGGCAGAATGTTAAGATGTTGCTGCACTAAGCTCTTTATTTTGTGGTTTGTTTTTTTCTTTAATTTATTTCTAAGTGTTGCAGCAAGGTGCAAGTTTCTGAGTTACACAATTTCTGACTGACACGCCACAGAAATGTGTATGTGTGTGTGTGTGTGTGTGTGTGTGTGTGTGCGCGCGCACGCATGCTTTCCGGCAAATCCAGTTGTGATATGGAAAGCCTAAGTGAGGATTTCCAGCCTTGACTACACAGGCCACGACACAGGCTTCTGAAAAAGCTTAGTAGCTGAGGTTATTGTATCAAATTTGGAGAGGTATGTGTTTATATCTGGGGACTGCTCAGTTCACTGTGCATGAAAGTCGTCCCTGAAGTAGTGAATCTGAGCAGTTTTTTGATAATGACATATCCAAGTGATATGTCTTTAAGATTTTTAATACAATACAGAGGGGTTTTTAAGAGACCTGGGTATGTTTGGGTAGCCTTGTTCTCTAGACACTGCATTTGTTAGACTGGCAGAAGTTTTTTTTCACCTGAAAGGAAGTTGCAGTAATCAACATCACTTAAGATTCAATCAGTCTTCATTTTTTAATCTTTTTATTCCTTTATGGATTGTGAATAGTCTGGGGAAAATATTTGGCGATAAATAAATGAAATGTGTTAAAGTATTTCCTTCCTAGAGAGGTAGTTTGTTATTTTGTTACAAATCCTCAAGCAAATGAAATCGAAATCCAGGAAATGGATTTGCCTGTGGCTTCCTGCAGTCCAAAGTCTGCTGGATCAGGTTTCTTTTGGCCACCATAGCTTTTAAGAAAGTGCAAACTCTAGCTAAGAGGAGCTAAATATTTACAAAAGATAAATGGTTTCAAATGAATTGGATATTTTTTTCCTTTTGGTGTAATTTCAACTAAGGCAGGGATGCTCCATTGTCTGCACCTTCTTCCAGCTCCTTTCCACAAAGGTGCACATGAGCACACATCCTCAAAGCACCAGATTTGGGGTGTTGTGTATGAAGGGAAAACCAAAGCAGCTTTCCCCCTCTGAAGTGCCTCAAGGGCTGCAGTCTTATGCAGAGCAGTTGTTCTGAGCTGAAATATTTCCCTGTGCCAAAGCCAAGCAAGAAGCATTGGCCCCCACGAGGGACAAGATGGGGTTTTCTGCCTGGGCCCCTCCACAGTGGCGAGTGGCAGATGGCGAACAAAGCCTTGGCAGGGCTCTGTCACGGTGAGCGAGTGACACCTGCAGCAGCTGAACATCTGCCAAGACTCCCTGCTTAAGAGTTTCTGTTGCTCGGCTGCACAAATCCTGATTCAGTTGGAGTGCAGATGTGCTTGAGGCCAGCAGGGCCCTCAGGATTCTGTGCTGAGAGGGTTGGATGGTGTGTTGGCATCCTTGTCATGTGGGAGCTGGCACCCAGCAGGGCCCTCAGGATTCTGTGCTGAGAGGGTTGGATGGTGTGTTGGCATCCTTGTCATGTGGGAGCTGGCACCCAGCTGGGCCACATCCTTCCAAAGTTGTAGTAGCCACTGTCGCTCAGTTCTTTTGGCACCTATCCACCAGACCTATCTGGAGGTTACTGTTGATAGATCCAACCCCTCCCAAATCAGGGGGTTTCTGCCCAAAAGCAGGCTGCCATCCTGCAAGAGCTTTTCTTTTCTCCCTCTCCAAATTGCTGTTGCACTGTGGAAGTAGTTTAAAAAGTTGCTTCTGAGAAACTGATTTTCAAGTGTCTTTCATCATTATTGCCTGAGGAACAGAGTTGGGAATAAATGCATTTGCTTTGACTTGACACCTGGATTATGTGGTTTTTTCCTCTGCCAATTTGTTTTTGTAGCCTCTTCCTTTTTCATCTGCCATCTCCTGAAGTTTTCTTTTGTTGCTGCCATGAAACTTGTACGCTTGTTACTACTGTGCTTTTCTAGCTGTTAACTTTGGGCTTGCCTCTTCTTAAGCCCCCCATAGAGGAACTAAGGCACACTAAATGTGCCACAGCATTCTCCTTAGTCAGTTTTTTCCTGGTAACTATATTTTGGAAATGGTGCAAAGGAGTGTAAGGTGACAGGCTGTTTTCTTCATGCATGGAGATGGAAGCACGTGCCCACAATCAGGGCCCTTTTCTTGCCCCACTTCGGGATGAGTGGTATGTGATTAGAGAATTGCTGTTCAGCTCAATGGTTCTGATCACAGAACTCGTTTATTTTGCATTTGTGACCCAAGTCATCAAAAGGAAAGCCCTTATAAGGCCTCGTGTAGGTTTAGACGTGACACAGCACTCATCTGTTTCAAGTGGGGGAAGATGTGGCCACAGCATTCCAACTGGAACTGTGTTCTGTTTGTTGCTGTAACAGTTGAAGAAGATACTGATTCTTGTACCATTTGCCTGCTGTTCATGGCATTCCAGTCTCACATGCATTAGAGCATCTCTTGGATTACTTGTCTTGATTTTTCTTCCCTGAGGTGTACATGCAGTTGTGTGTGGATCTGCTTGTGGGTGATCAACCTGCATCGGCTCCCCACGTACCTGCAGGACAGCAGGAGGAGCACTGAGCATTTCACTTTGCACTCTGCTCTGCAGGTTAGCCACACAGGGCAGCAACACGGCAAGCTCCTTGTTTTGGGGCCCTGCAGGAATGGAACGGGATTACTGGAGTTGATTGCTGAGGATCATCCTGCACAGGCTGTTGGCAATAGCAGGTTCTCCTGCCATCAGGGAGCTGGCACTGGATCTGCTGTGATCTCAGCCTCCTATCCCAGTCACTGAGGTGCTGAAGCATGACAGAATGGCTGTGGCATCCTTGGGGTGCAGTAAGACAAAATAGATCTTGTATCACATTTATTTTTACGAATCTGCCATCTGGAAGTAATTAAAGTATTTTGGGTTTAAAACTGCCTGAAACCTGTCCTGAAAAATGATTGTGTGTCTCACCTCTTTAATATACCTACTGCTCTTTACATAATAAGAGTGTAGACTTGATCGCTTTTCCACAGAAACTGGTAGGCTGAACTCACCTGAATTACAGAAACATACTTTAGATAGCCTAAGTTTTTTTACAGGAAAAACTCAACATGGAAACCCCAAGCTTTCTGTGGGCTTTATTGGTTTTGCTCTTTAATTGAGCCACACTTTTAAGTAATGACATTGACGCCTACTACAAACAGCATTAAATAGATTTTGCACTCTCTCATGAGATCTTTAAGCCCAAGTTTTCAGATATATGTGTCAATACAGCAGCAGAGGTTGTGTTAATTGCAGGTCTAAGCTACCAGTGTCCCATGCATCAGTTGTTCATTGATCTGTTTGTGATGTTCATTTCATCTGGATGTGAAGTTAGGCTTTTGGAACAGACGGTGCACCTCAGACCATGAGGCTTGTTCAAACTTTGTTCTCTATTTTGTAAATATAGAAGGTAGGTAAGCAATTTGTCTTCTTGTTGTACTACAGAATGGAATGCAGGAGGTTCCTACAATATTGGCATTGAAGTTGGAATGTTCATGGATATCGGTGTGATGCTTCTCAGGAATGAATCTGATGCCCAGCAATCTGTAGTGTGGTAGCGTGGGACACGACAGTGCAGTGTCTGAGGGACCAGGACTGTTTTAATGTGGAGCAGTTCTAGCTGGGGACAGCTGTGGGACCTGCCTGTGTCATCCAGTGCTGCTGCCTCCTCTTAGTGCAACAAACCAGTTTTGTTCTGGACTCGGGTGCATTTTTGGGACCCGGGAAAAAAAGGGTTTGAAAATGCCCCCAGCAATGAACCGACGTTTGTCAAGGGGAGCTTTTCCACGGTGTGTTTTTGAGAACTCCAGCTGTCTTTTGGTGACATGGCTCGTGGACCTGAGTGTGTCAAACTGTCTCATCTCTGAGCTGTGGCACGGCCCTTCTGGGGGAGGGGAGGCACTTTTCAAGGAAGCCCCGGACTGCGTGTTAGTGCAGGATGTCCCTGAGCTGCCGGGAGAACAGGCAGCTGCTACCCTGTGCCGGTGGGGAGTGCCCTGGGTCTCAGAGCTACGGCTGCACTGGGCAGGGGCGACGCCGTAGCAGGGAAAGGAAGGGCCTCTGCTTTGCGAGGTGGGGTAGGAGCAGCGAGGTGCTTCATGCTGGCAGCTCGGTTTGATGTTGCTGATGTTTTCAGAGCCAAAGCAGATCGATTTGGTTCTGGTGCAGTAGAACTGGATCCAAACCTTTAAAAATTTTATTTGTCCTTAGACTGAAAAGTATTGCTGTGCAGCACTTGTTCCCTTGCCCCTGCAGTTCATCATGGAAAGCATTTCTTTTAGTGAGCAAATGCTGCCGTGGCTGGTGAAGTGAAAAGCAGAAGAGTTCCTGGTAAGATCAGCTTGCAGAGCGAGTGCCAGCCAAAACCTTGCTGCGTTCTGGTGCGATGCCACTGAGGGAGGAAAGAGCGTGAGGTGCAAAGCCCTGACCAGAGCGGTGGGAAATGGGAGGCGAGGAAGAGTCAGGCTAAGTATGGATTTAAACTTGCCTGGGTGTTAGTGCAGGAACAGACATTTTTCATTCAAACTTACAGAATGAAGACCTGTAAAATCTTAGCTCTGCCTTCAGTGGATTCTCTTTAGTAAGTTTCTACTTAGTATTTACGTAATCATAAAAAGCAAGCAAACAGGAAATGACACTGTTTCCCACTACTGTAATGTGAGGGCTTTTCAAAGGCTGACTTATTTATGTTCTCTTTTTCCACTCCAGGCTTAGATTTTCCCCTCCTTTTTCAATGTCTGCTGCATTGGGTGTCACAAGGAGGGCCTGATTCCTCACACAGGGTCTTAGGAGTTGGTGCTAATTCTGAAGGTGTATCAAAGTGTGCTACCAAAATGGCTATTTTCTCCTCTGAAAAGCTTTCCCTCTATGACCATTAATACATGCATGTATTTTAATCGTGTAGCCAGATGCACTAAGAATATTACTTTCAAAGCAAACACCTGTAGTAGATTTCTGTTTGGTTTGTGTCTGTGAGAAGTGGGACATGGGCTGGAGAGGTGCTGTTGGGAACAAAGGATGGAGTAAATCTTCTCCCTGGATGCTCAGTGAAGGACTGAGTTGCAGGGAAGGAGAGTATTTATAAACTGTATCAATATTTTCCTGAAGTTTGAGGTGTAGCAGGGATGGGGGTGCTTGGGTTTGGCCTGGGCCTGTCAGGATTACCCACAAACAACCCAGCCAAGCCCCTGACCCCTCAATGGATGTGTCAAACACTTCCACAGAAAGCCAAGGCAGTAATGTTCCAGAGGAAAAATTATTGGTAATTGCTTATGATCTGTGGGAAATTTTCTTTGGAATTATCAACCAGAGAGTGTATGCAAGCAGAGCACATCTTTTGGCTTTTTCTGGTTTGCAATCTCCTCTCTGTCTTAATAGAGTTTTGTGTGCTCCCATTCAGGAAGTAGCGTGTTTCCAGCTTGAAATTTGGGCTAGGATTTGAATACTCCTGGTTGTTCTACACAGCTTCTTTGGTTTTGGGTCAGAGAGAGACAAGGGAAATTACTTTTTATTATCTTGAAATTTTCCAAACCGAAGTGGGACGTTGTCTTGCCCCTCCCCAAAGCACTGCAGGGAATAGCTCAGTGCTGGCACAATTCTCTGAGAAATAACAATGTTTGAGGGGTTTAAGTGTTAATAACAACTCCCTTGTCTCTTGGTTGCAAAGATTCGGTCCTACAGTCCCACAGTGATGACTAATAAAAAGGAACTTCTGTTATTCCTTGTGCAGACTTTTAATTTTGTCATCTGATTTACCGTCCGGTATCTTTCTAACAAAACCAGTTAGAAATTTAGATTAAGGATTAGGAGTTGAGTCTATTCACTACAAAATCTTGCAAAGCCTGAAGGACTGGAGTGGTGACTGCTCTCAGCAAAGTTTATTTATTAATGTTATGTCAGATTTCCCTCAGCCCTGGGCAGGAAACCTCTGGGATCGTGTTAGAGGTCAGAATTCTGTCTGTGTTTGAGACTGATGCAGGTATGGTCAATGCTTGTCTGCAGGTATGGGATTTGGCCCCACACGCTGAGTTTAAACAGGATCAGGGTGACAGATGCTGCATTTTGTTGCATCGTGAGAGTTTATATCCCTGCCCCTGCTAGAATGTGGCATGGGAGGGAGCAGAATTAAACCCGCACCTCCCGTGGGCATTTCTGGCTTTTGTCCCTCTGTTGCACCATCAGACTGTGGGAATTTGCTGCTGTCACTGCCACTGCCACCCCACCTGGGGGCTGCATCCTCCTGGCAGCCCTTCCCAGCCCCACACACAAGCTCCAGTGCTGTGTTGGGAGTGTGTGCTGGGATTGTGCTTGAAATACATCATCCCTGGGAATATTGTTTTGTTCCAGAGTGGCTGGATGGAGCACTGGGGACAGTTGTGGTTTGTCAGCTTCAGAGTTTGATTGCAAAAGTCACTGAAAAGAAGAATGACAATGAGGTTTGTCAAACTGGTGCTTTCAGACCCCACTTGATATCTTTGCTTTGGTTTGGAGGGTGTCATGTATTTGCACTGCAGAAAATGAACGTCCCCTCCCAAATTCAGCCCAGCAGATCCCAAAGGCTCTTACCGGGAATATTTCTTCTTTACTTTCTTTCATTTGTGATAACTTCATCTCCAAACTGCCAGGAGAAACTCCTTAATTTCTCCTGGAGAAAA
>VXBT01002620.1:11902-31198 GCA_013400235.1 Oriolus oriolus
TGTGGCGCGAGCTCAGCCACCTCTCTCTCCCCTGGCTAATGGCAGGTGAGCCAGCAGGAGAGAGAGAGAAGAGGCTTCCTTTACCAATTCACAGGGGCAGCCGATCCCAGTGCGCCTCCAGATGGTGAAATGGATTGTAGCAAAAACCTTGGAGCAGCAACCTGGAATGGCAGAGGCAAGAGGACCCCGGGATGGTAAACAAAACGTGGAAGAAACTCTGCAGCTGTAGCAGGAGCCATGGGGTGTCCTGGCAGGCACGGGGTGTTGGGTTAAAGTGTAGTGAAAAACTTGAAGCAGTGGCAGAAAAACAGCGGGGCTGGGCAGCTGTTTGTCTCCTGCAAACAGCTGGGAGATGCTCCCTCAGAGTGGGGGTGAGGGGGTTGGGGTCCGAGGTTTTCTCCTGAGGCACCCAAGTAGATGGTGAGCGTCCTTTCCAGTGCAGTCAAGTGTTGACAAAAGGTCCCAGTGCAATGGCCGCTCTTATGAGCAAAGCCTCATTCATGGTAGGAGAAGCAGTAAGGGACTGGACTCCGCAGTGGCAGCAAATTTTCTCCGTGGTAGCAGCAACTCAGCTGGTCCCCTCTGGTCCTGAGAGCGAGAGAGAGTGAGGAGCTGAGCCCAGCCCCTCACACCCCCCAGCCAAAATCTCGAAGTATCTCTGCACTTCCCAAGAGAAGGCCCCCTGAGCTAAGAGACTGCACCCAGCTGCACCCCTCCCCCTCCTCCTTGGCTACATCTTTTGTCTTTCTTAAGTATTGTCATTATCATCTCTTACGTAACAAATGGGAGAAAACTCGCTGAGAGAAAGATGAAAAAAAAATCCTAACCTCCAACACATTGCCATCTCACATTTTTTCCTCTGTTTCTCCAGTGGTGATTTCAGAGGTAGGAGGGTACTGCTGCAGAGTGGTGAGGGCAGATATAAGCTGTGACCCAGCTCTGCAGGAATGCAGATGAGGCAAAAGTTCCCCTTCATCTCCACCCATGGTCACACACCAGTCCTTCCTTGGGATTTCTGAAATTTCCTTTGATCTTGATTTTGAGGATTATGAATATCAGAGGGTATCATACCTCATAAGGACCTTTGTATGGTAAGAATTGCAGGGAAGGTTTTTCAGTCTATTACTTCATTTCTTCTCCTTTCCTTTAAGGGCCATCAACCATCCAGTTGAAGTGCCTTTATGGGAAGGGTCTTCTCCACTTCTTCCCTGCCCCCAAGGTCAGGCAAGACACTAAAAATGGTGGATTATTCTGCCATGCAGACATCAGACAAGTTGTTCACAGCGTAGTAGTAAAGCCTCACACTGGGAGAACGCTTGTCTTCCCTGGTTGAGGGATGTAGCTCCTGTAGGAGCATGAAGGTGGATGGGAGCCAAGGGGAGCAGGGTGCTGCTGGCTGAACAAGGACTTGTCCATCCTGCAGGCACCAGGAGGCTGGAGGCTGGGACTGTGGGGCAAGGACATGTCCTCTGGGGTAATCCTGGAGAGCACTGGACCACTGCAGCCCATGGGGTGGGTTAACCAGTGGAGGTGTGTATGTACTATTCGTGTATGCATATAGCTCCAGACACACTGTCTTGTCACTTAATAACTCCTCTGCTGCTCCTCGTTACTATTTACAACAGCAAAGAAAACCTTTTAAACATACCTCCTGCTGTCTTAGTTCTACAATAACCCATACTTTAACAAAATCTGGGACATTTATTAAGCAATATATGTGTATATAAATCATTTCTTATAAAATATGATGGGTTTGTTTCCCTTTAATCAGCAGAGTAACCACTTGCTGCTTTTTTTCCTTGTGATTTTAAACTCTCCCTCTTGCTTCATGCAGTGAAGCAGCTTGAGCAGACTTGAGACACTTAAAAGGCATCAAAATAGTTCAATTGTTTAATTTCCATACTTTGAGCTCTGTTTATATCTCCTAATCTGCAAGCCCTGTGCAGAAAGGAGCACTCATGGTGTGGCCAGGAGATTTTCTCCTGCTCCTCATCAGTGACCACCACTCACCTCCCACAGCAGTTCCTTCATCTATGCACTCCTGTTCTCTAATCAGATATAAATATATGCATGATGCTTCCTGCCTTTTTTGGCAATAAATGAAAGGGACCATCTCATTCCGACTTGTTTTCTCACGAAGGCTGGGTTTATAAAGATGGAGTGGCTAGCATGAAGAGCAGTCCTTGGCAGAGGTCTTTGCCATGGGACAACCACACTGAAGAGCAAGTGTGCATACACAGAGCTTCTTCACTTCGGCTGTTGACGTTGCTCAACTGGCTTTATTCAGTTGGTTGTCAAGGGGTCCTGACATAAGACACAAGGATGTTCATTCACTTTGCACATGGCTTCCTTAACAGAAGCTGTGGAGTGGTGTTTTTCACTGGAAAGTAGTAAGTCATAGCTTGAAAGTCCCAGATACACAAGGAGCAATCTCACCTGAATGCACTTTTTCCATGAAGTTTAAACTGGGGGCTTTTAGCAGAAGAGGGACTGTAAGCTAAACTAGCACCTGTGTCAGGCTGGAGGAAATGCTGGTCTTGGGGTAACAGGACACCCCACGAAAGTGTGTGCTGGGGTCCAGGATCCGAACCTCAGACTTACTGGCTACATCATACATTCTCCTCTAACCCTGCAGCAGAGGTAGCAAGGATGCTTTGGAAACCTACAAAGGCTCCACAAACAGTCCTGCATGTGTCTACGCTGAATGTCAGGTGCTGGCATAAATATGGTATTGCCTGCAACCAAATTTGTTTTCATGACTCCTACTAAAATTGGAGGAAACTGAGCCCTGTGTTTCTTGAAAGTCTGTGCTTCTTCTTGGCAGAGAACTTCTCCTCCACTAATAAATAAAAAGTTCATAATCCACTTTAATAAAACAATTATTCTTTTTAATTAAGATAAGCATCACACACGTTTTCCACCAGTTCCTCTATGCCTATCTGAGAACATCTTGCCATGAGAGACTTCTATCAGAACTGACTTTGCAACTAATAATGTGGTCTTCGTCACTTAACTCAAGAGTCCCTATTGGCTTTAGCACAGTGAAGCATTAAGGAAATGAAATATTAAAAAAATTCATACCCTGAAGTTTGATTTGTTGAAAGCATTTCCTAAACTGACAAGCTACATGCCGTGTCTATGAAACCCACTGGGAACTTTCAAAACTTGAGCAGCAGTTTCTAATCACTGACTATCATTAGCATTTTAGTGAATAGATTTTTGAGAAGAAAAATCTTCACCCTGTGAAAAAAAGAGAACCAAATAACCTGACATTTTTAGTGCAAACAGAACTTCTCTTTAATTATTCCTTTAGCTATCCTCCATGCTCTGGGTGCCACAGTGAGTGATTCTGTTTTGCTCCAGCACAGTCCAATGCTCTGGAAGCAAATGCTGACATTATGTCAAACCTTTACACTGTCACTTACATATTATTACACTGTGGGATATACCTTCTGCCATACACAGAGGTGAAGCAGAGCATGGGTTCCTATGTGGATGACAGATCAGCATTTCTGGTGGACCTCGTGGCAGTTAGGCTGTGCCAATGGTGTTTCACAGCTGACTGTAGTGCAGGCTGCTGCATCATGAGACCAGAGCACAGAGGATAAGACCCCTAATTTGGGACAATACTGGAAGGTACACACTTGGGCAGCTATTGCAGAGAAAGCTTTGGCTGTTGCAAGCTTAAGGACAGGAAGGCTCTGCAGAGGGATCTGGACAGGCTGATCCTGTCAATGGGCTCAGGCCATGTTCAGTGGGTTGAGGCTAGCAATATGAGGTTTAACAAGAAGTGCTGGGTCCTGCCCTTGGGTCACAACAACCCCAGGCAGCTTCAGGCTGAGGAAGAATGGCTGAAAAGCTAGAAAAGGAGGGGAGGATCAAACTGATAGAGAGTAAGTTCAGACTAGATATTAGGAAACATTCTTGACTGGAGGGGTGGTGAGGCACAGAGAAGTTGTTGATACCACATCGCCAGAAGGCCAGAATGTTCCAGACCAGGTTAGACAAGGGTTGGAATGAGATGATCTTTAAGGTCCATTCCAACCCAGGCCATTCTATGATTCTATGAATCTGTGCCTGGATGATGCCCCAGACTTTCATCTTCAGGGCTAGAGAGACCTGGTAGAGGTGAACAAAAGTCTCAGTGCTACAGAGATTGTCCCTAAACAGGGGGAACCACCAAATGGAGCGGAGCCAGGACCAAGTTTACCAAGCTGTTAATCTCTGTACAGCTGAATGGTTACTTTGTCCCTGCCACAGCCCCTACAGCCTTGATGGGTCAAGGATGAGGAGCAGGAGTTACTAGGTTAGAGAACAGCCCAACTGGGCTGCCAGCCACTCTCGACCCTTCCAGGCTGTGCATCCTTCATGTATCTCACCAAGAAATGCAACTTTTTTTCTCAGCTTCTCACTAGGTAAACATCACTTTCCTGGGCTTGGGGAGTGCTCCTGCAAGGCCAAGGTGCTTTGGCCAAACACCATGTCATGTACCCTGTCAATAACAATAACTAATCTGTTATTTGTAGTAATTATTCTAAAAGTGTGTGGCCAGAAAGAGAGATGGGGCAACTCCTTTGTGATGTGATGCAGCAGTGCTGAATAACAGCCTTTCGGTTGCACCAGCCTGGTGTTTTATCAAGAACTCATACTATAGTAGGGACTGAGGCTGGAGGAATGGGCTTCTTCATCAAAAGCAATGCCAAGTTTTCCTTGAGATGTGGCTGGCCATGTCTGTATGCAGAGCAGAAGAAGAACCGTGGCTTTGGAGAGGGCTCTTGGAAGATCATCAGAAACACTCACTGGGTGTCATCCACTGTGCCAGAGTCTACCAGAGAAAATTGGTTGAGGACTCACCCAGCTCAGCAGCTCTACATGGCCTGCTTTCAGCTACCCTATCACTGCCTGCTTCTGCTGGTGGTAGGCAGGCACCACATCAGGCAGAGGTCAGCGCTGAGCTGGCAAATGGGGGTGGGAGCAAGGCTGGTGGAATAAAGTGAGGACATATGTGTGACAGAAGGTCCTGCATGCAGCAGGAAATGTTCGTCCAAAGCCACCCAACACATCTCTGGTTTGGCCTCCAAGGGTTGAATTATCCATGGGCCCACATGCAGCAGGGGAGACATCTCCTCAGGGCTTGGCTTGCCTAAAGGGGAGGGGATGGGTGACCGGAGGGGATATGGTGGAGCATGTAGGACTGTTGTGTGGGGTCTGAGCAGCCCTTGCAGTGGTGTTGAGGCATTTTTAGGACCAAGAGGGAAAGGAGAGGGCTGGGACTAGGGATGAAGTGGATTTTTTGACAAAGATGAAGCAGAAGGATACATGAAAAACTCACAGTGCCTTCTCTCCCCTGTCCCCACCTCTGTGTGACCAAGTTGCCCGTGGCCGCTCAGCTGCCTCCCACCTGACAGGGAGGAGGCACGGGTCTGACAGCGTTCAGTGGAGAAAAGGGATGGGGAAGAGACAGAGGCTGCTGCAATCCCCGCTCGAAGCTGATAATTAATAAATGAAATGCCCTGGGACTCTACTAAAGCTTCCTCAGATGACTTATCTGTCTTGGGCTCGGCAAAGCATTAAATGGCCATTTTCTGACAGAATGACTTCACTGCGCCAGAGCTTCCTTGACTTTGTGAGGAATATTTCTCCCCTCCTCCCACCCCTTGTTTTTTTTTTAAATCTTCTCTCTTTCTTCCTTGCTCCCTCCCTCTCCTTTTCTCTCTCCCTGGTTGACGGCTCTAGTTCATTTCTGCCTATTTAATTGGGCCCCGGATGAATTTACTCGACAGGGCCATTCATCATGTGGCAGCGGCTGGCGGACGAGCCCAGGGGGAGCAGGGCTGACAGCTCCGGCAGCCTTGGATGCTGCCTGACTCTGGAAGTTCACATATTTGGGCATTAGTGCAGCTATTAGTTTAACAAGCTTCGTTTATCCCTGTCACTACCACTTCAGCTTCCCATGTAATCATTTGAAATGTAGATTACTGCTAGACAAATGGGACAGAGCAAGAGTACACAGGAGGGAAAAAAAGTGACATGGATTGCTTGTTAAGAGCTGGCTTTTTCCCCCCCTTCCCTCTTTTAATCTCTTCCAATGTGAATGCTTTGATTAACTTAATATTCACATTATTTCTACTGTAAGCAGTTTGTCACCTGTGTACTCCCCTTTTTAGAAAATAGTTGGTAGGGATTTATTGACCCAAAGAAGAGGTTTAAAGCAATTATACAAATGTCCAGGGGCCAAGGTCTGTGCACACACAGCCTTCACCATAGGAACTGCTGGAGGTCAGTCTCTTCCAGCCAGATATACCTATAGACTCCAAACCTGAACCTTCCCAGGACAGGCCTGTTCTGCATGGTAGAATTCATCTAAGGTGTTGCAGTAGAGCAACATGGCACAGAACAACATGGCCTTCCAGCTTCTGTTTCCAAGGCTTCTGACTACCGCATTGGTTTTGCACTGTAGGAGTCAAAATAGAATGACTGTCTCCAGTGGTTAGAGTAAAAGTGTGTTTTGCCACTTCTGACCCAGGAGTAAAGGTGATGCTGCAGGCCCTCCACCCCCAAACTTTCACAGGTTTTATTGCACTCCTGTTGAAGTTCAGTGTGTAGTACCTGATATGGCAAGGCCAGAAAGAGACACATCATCACCTGCCCTGTCTCCCAGAATGAGAGGGCTTTATACCATCAGCCTTTCTCAGCAAGTCCAAGGCCAGCACCAAATTTATCTTTTGAAGCTACATCTAGAGGAGTCAACAGTGAAAAACTCATTTTATTGCAAAGGATCCAGTGTTTGGTTATCTCCGTAACTTAAATATGTTCAATATATTCTGTGTTTGTCCAACACAATTCTTGATTCCCGTTGTATCTCTGCTCAGTGCAGGAGCTCTTCTCTGCCAGAGTGCAGCCTTGTGCTCAAAGCTCAGTTAGGTCAAGTTGTTTTTAAACTGACCCTTGGAACAACCAAAGGGGCTGCTCCTCCTTCAGTTTCTCAAACCAAGTAAGGTTTCCAGGCTCTGAGTTATTCTAGGAGACTTACGTAAAGCCACAACCAGTTTGCCTACGTAATTCCTGACCCTGAAATACTTTACTTTGCTATGGTACTCAGAACAGAGTTTCCCCAGTACTGCCAAGGCCAGCAGTAACCCATGTCTCCAAGCATCACATCTGCACGGCTTTTAAATACTTCCAGGGATGGTGACTCAACAACGTCCCTCCTTCCTAAAAGTCTGAGAACATTACATACACTTACCTGCCAGGCCTTGCATTTCCACCATACTTTGCAGATTTGAGTGATCTACCAAATCAGACACTCCACTAACCTGTGGCATCTGCAGACATTACCACTATGGTGTTGGGAATTTCTTCCTGCTCCCTGATTGAGCTAAGTGGGGTTCAAGAATTCTGCTCTGACGGAATTCTGGTCATTCAACACTCTGGTCTGCACTGGAGCACAATAAATCATTAAAAAAACAGTAAGTTCTTCAGAATATTTTCCATATTTGAATTCATTTGAAGATACTGACAAATGTAATGAGAACATAGTCAAACCTTCCTAAATGGAAGTGGCCTAAATTCCCTGGAGTTAGAGGTGGGTGTGCTGTTTGTCTCTGAAATTGCAATTATGGTGGTGAACTTCTTGCAAGGAACATGCTGGCAGCTCTGGTTTTGGATGTGATCACTGGCATCACCACAGTTTTCTCATATCCCAGCTCTTTCCCTATTTGCACAGTAAGATCTCCAAGGTGCTGCTTGTGATATGTTGTTATCCCTTTCCAAGTCACTGCAAAGTGACACAATTCATTTATCCCTCTCTCCTCTGCAACCCTGAGACTCTCCTGGGGGCCTCAGCAGCTGGTGTCTTCCCTTAATGAAAAGAGCTCACAGGTCCGCATCAAGCCCAGAGGCAGCCGATTTTCTCTCGTCATCAACAAGCTAGAGTGTAGCAACCAGCCACTGTCTTGTTCCTCCACCAGTATGTCTGGGACAAAGAGGAAGGTCCTGGCTTGACTCTGGGACAGATCTCAGTCTTTCAGCCCTGGATTTGCTTTGCAAAGCCGCTTCAGGATTTCTCCTCTTCTCTGTCCTATTCCACCCCTATCGGTCTTTCAGAATGCAGCAGGAGACCGTATCTTCCTGTAATGCAGGATATACTGCAAGAGATCCAGGGTCAGTGGGATGGGGAATTATTCCAGGGGGAAAATGCAGAAGGAGAGAAATGATGGGGGGGAAAGGGGGGACCAGACAATTGGAGCAATTGGGTGTTTCTCTCTCTATCTGAGACTGGAAATTCAGAGTTCTGCAAAAGACAGGACATCCCTGGGCTTCCTGGCTGAGCTGGAGATCAGAGTCCCCAGCCATCTGTAGGCCCCTGCCCTGCTAGGATGGGTCAGTCCCACGCTGCCCTCAGGGCTCTGGCCTTCAGAGAGCAGAAGAAAATATGTTGGTTTAAGGCCCTCCAGCTTGCCTGTCCCTCCATCTAGAGAGCTTCTTCCCCAGCAGTGCAGCTGGTGTTTCTCTGCTCCCTGGACAGCTCCCAGGCTATCCCAGGCACCTTCATCCATTTGTTTCTGAATGCATCAAAAAGAATTACTTATCTGAAGCCCCATGTCCCAGTGCAGGAATGCTGAGGCCATAAGTGAACACATCTAAGGTACGGTGGTTTCTGACCTGTGTCACCACTAGAAAACCACCTTCTCAGGCTGCGCCCAGAAAGTCCTGGTGAGGAGGCAGGACTCACTAATCCCCAACTTCCTGCAGCACAATTTCAGTCACAATACAGACTGACAAGGTGGTTTCACAGCCAGATTTTTTTGAACCCCAGCTCTGGTGGAATGCCTGTGACTTTGGAATGAGGTGAATTGGGCCTTCCAAGGTGCCAGTGCCACTCTTCACATGGTAGTCTCTTCTTTTGCAGAAGGTTCAACAGAGGACTGTTCTCTGGTACCATCTATTTGGAATCACCAAGTTCCTGAGCTCTGATGAACTCCAGGCATGCTTTCTGACAGGAAATGCTTCCTGATGAAATGTCAGATTTCATTCAGCTGATACCTCAGGATGGGAGTTATTTTCCCACCACCCACCTGTCAAAGCTGAAGCTCTCAAAGCTCCCATCTCCAGCATTTTTCTGCTCCATTTCCAGGAGGTGCTGGCTGTTCAGGAGAGGGGCAATCACAGACCAAGTGGAGAACAGATTACACTGATCAGCAGCATCATGGTTTTACTGCTGGTTTTGCAGGCACTTCCCTCATCCAGTCTGGCTCTTCTGCATTACAGGAGAACTAGGAATTGTTGTCCATGTTGTAATTAATTACAAGCTATCAGTTAATTATTAATTAGCTATTAAGTAACCATGAGTAGTTTTAGAAGGATTTACATGCTCACTAATTTTGCAAGACAGCTTTCTAAATGAAAATATTTTCTACACCCTAATGAAATACCTCTTTGAATGAAAGCAGGAACATGACACATGCCTTGCAAAGCCAGGGAGTAAGCCCCAAGGTAACATGTTGGCTCCTTTGGATGGCTTCTTTCTTCTGAATTACAACACATCAATTCTCTACGAACTGTGAACAACTCTGGGAAAGTTTTTTTAGCCTGTCAAGTACCAGTGCTTCCTCAGACTTGCATCCCCTTGATCCTGTGCAGCGTCTAGAACTACATGAAAGTATGTAGTAGGGAGGTAGAGGTTGAACTTTGCTCCCAAGTACCAAGTGACAGGTCAAGAGGAAATGACCTTAAATTGTGCCGAGAGAGGTTTAGTTTGGATATTAGAAAAAAGTTCTTCACCAAATTGGTTGTCCAGCCCTGGCAGAAGCTTCACAGGACAGTGGTAGAGTCACCATCCCTGGAAGGATTTAAAAGACACATAAATGTGGCCCTTGGAGACATGGTTTAGTGGTGGCCTTGGCAATGCTGACCTAATGGTTGGACTTGACCTTAAGGGGCTTTTCCAGCCTAAATGTTTTCATAATTCCATGATTATTTGCTTCTTTCCAAGCTAGCATGTAGCAGGATTGTGGAGAGTGAGCTGAACACTGCTCTTGAGTACTTACAAAAGAGTGATGTTGCCTCATCTGCTGTGGTACTGACACCCACCCACCCTGGAGATATGACCTTTCCTCCTCTACTGTGAGATATGGGGTTTTCCCCCAGGTTTGTTTTTTTCCACAGGATTTGCCTTTGCTCACCCTTTGCAAAACACACACTACAGCATCCTGCATGGTCATCTATGTCACACTGGGAGAATTTGAGAATCCTATTTTAAGGTTGTCTGAGGTCTGCTGAGGCTAGAATGTTCCTGCTGACAAATCCAATCCAAAAAAGCCATGATTATTCCTGGAGGCACACCAGCAAGACTGCTTCATTTACTAGGTGTTCAGCAATGGATAATCATTCTGAATAAGATGGTAAATGTTATGGTCATTATGCATCTGAAAAGGACATTTTCCTCACCGAACAGCAGTCTTTCAAGCATTCTTCTTCCCAAAGAATTGTGGACAAGCAGGAGTGATTTCCCATTTCAGAAAACAGATTTCCAGCAAACAATAATCCTGACCCTAAGTAAGCAGGATTGGTGTGGGACAAATAAAAACTGGTGTCTGTTGTTCTCTTTTACCTGAGATGAAAAGCAAATAGCTCCTAGAAGAAATTACACTATGTGAACAGATCCCACCAGAACAGCTGTTTGGGCTACTTATGGTTTTCTATTTGTTTATTAGATTTGATATGCAAAAGCCAATACATAATCCACAGCCCTTCAAGTATTTGTAGAGTATGTGTGTGCTGAAACCTCATTTAACCTCAGGAAATTTCCCCCTCCATCTGCCAAACATTTCTCTTTCCTTTATGATTCAGGCTAAAAAAAAACCCCAAGCCAACTTCACTCAACATTCAGGCAGTAATTACAAGACTGTATTTTACAAATGGAACATAAATAAGATTACATAGCTAATTAAGATGTATCATGAACTGAAGCTCATTTCTATGATACTAATTGCATGTTTCACCTCCCTGTTAAATGGATTTGATGGTCTGAAAATAAGCCATTCATTTTATGCAGTGGGGGAGGTTTCCATGAGCAGCAACTGCTTGCTGTCCAGCGGGATGTTAGGTTTCCCTGGTTAGACTGAAGATTAACCAGGTGAATTGATGACCCTTTTTACCAGCCCTTTGAAGAGCGTGAGTTTAAATGTGTCAGATACTTTTTCTGCCCCAGCCCCCTTCCTTCTGCAAGACATGCATGTCCAAAAGAGTAAAATTCATTTGAACAATGCAAGTTTTTCAAAAATACTTACTTACTCCAACTTTTCTGCGCAGACTAGATAGGTTAAACAATTGGCTTGAGCACTGCTACCTCTACATAGCAACAGTCATGAGCAGCACTTGTTGTTTTAACTCGGTAATTAATTTAGCTTAGTTAGCAAGTTAAAGTCAAAACAAGTGAATAAGTTTAATAGTGTAATTGTTTACATTTCTGTACAACAGACAGAGAGCTGCCAGCACCCTGTGGCACATGAGGGTGTATTAGTTAGTGCTGACGTAGGACTTGGAAAGCATGATCTGAAGTCTTCACTGTGTAGAGGATGTTCATTATGGACTTGGCCAGGTCCCAGGATCTTCCCCTTCTTGCCTCACAGTAGGGATGCAGTTCTATACATGTACATAGGTGTATTTAATACCTCCGATATGGGCATTAGTCCGGAATTTCTGAGGACCACTGCCTTTCTAACAAAATTCTGAAAACCACCATGTGAGGGACAGAAATCCAGGATCTGAAACAGAGGGACAGATTAATATTTTAGGACTGAATGCTTTAAATCCTGCACTGAGGAAGAACAGAGAGGCATTGCTGTGCCATTGCAGGCAGGAGGTGCTGTGGCAGGAGGATGGTCTGTGACCTCATGCCATTCTCCTCAGAGGTGTGGGAGAGTGGGACCTGCACTGGGCAGGTGACCCTCATTCCTCCAGTTCTGATTGGAAAGTGTTTCCCAGCTGTTAGCAGCTCTGGAGAAAGGGCACAATATCTGTGGAAGCTGAAGTACACCCCCCAGGAAAAACTGCTAATTTTCTCCCAAAGGGCTCCTCATGTTTGAACATGAGGTCCAATTTCCTGTCAGTGACAGATAAAATGTCCATGATGTGGCTATTACATCAAGCAAGAGAAAGAGTACAGATGCAGATTTTGCACATCTGATGATTTGAGACAATTTTTGCTGTGGAAAGGATCACATATTTGAGGAATGAAGCACTGTTTCAGTGAAATACGGGATACATCTCACACCTGGCAGGTGGTGAAGAATGGTAGTATTAAGTTCTGGATCCAGCAGCCCACATGAAATGCAGCCAGAAGCAGCTTGAGCATGTGCTCCGAGGAGGTGTGTGCACAAGCACACACATATGTTCACACATGTGAAGACAGCCAGACACACAGATCAACACAGACTCATAGAGGGCACACGTGGACACAGAGAACGCCAATTCTTCTCTTGCTGAGCAGGACAGAGTCCGTCAGTGGGAACATATATGCATTCCTTCAAGAATATATATACACCCCTCCAGCAGCAGGGCACAGATCCTGTCTGCTTGGTAGCTGCCTGTTTCCCTGAGCCTTCCCTGGGACAAACCTGCAAGGGTCCTGTATGGGATGTTTCTTCCAATGAGTTCCTAATTCGGGTTCCCAGCTGCTTTTCTTCCCCTGTGCTCCTCTGGGCTTGTAGAAGTGGGTCTTGAATGGGCACCATGGACTAGCCCACTGTTCCTTTTGTCCCTCTGGTACCTGCACATATGTCAAGAGCAAAGCTAGGTGAGAGGGTTTGCATGCTTTTTCAGGGATGGGTTTAGTCTGTGTCTAATGCACTCAGCTGCATCTTCAGATTTTCACAATTTTGGGCTTGTGTTTTGGATTCAGAGAGTGCATAGGGTTTGTGATTGAAGTTATAGTTTGCCCCAGTGAAACTTTACTCCATGAATTATTCCAAACGCTCATATTTACAGAAATCTGGCCTCTCAGAGGGGGCCTGCAGAAGACATGAGATTGGGGGCATCTTATTTTGGCAGCCTGGTTCCCATTCATCTGACACTTCAGAATACCTTAATAACAACTTAGAGATGGATAGAAGAAACTGCAATAATATCTCCTGTATTTAATGATTTTGTTCAACACTGTTTCCGAAGTGCACAAATGCTATCAGGATCAGGGTGTAACCCAGCCCCAGGAAGACCACTTGTCTCTGGGAACATCACTTTGGCTCCAAGAATTCCCATCAACAGGCATCCCCCTCTCCTCACTCCAGCCCCTGTGTCCTCCATGTTGGGTCACCCATAGAGAAGTGAGCAGATCCCCACAGAAGCAGTGCCCTGGCTTCAAAAGGCAGAAACTTTTCTCATTCATTTGTCCCTTATTCCTCTCTACCTAGTGCCTGTTCCGGAGGGGATTCTTGGCCTGTTCCCAGTAAGGACACAAAGCAGTGAAAACAACAAATCATAAACAAGCTGTTTCTTACTATTACAAAAGAGACATTATAAACTGAAAACACAAAGATCATTTTATCTTTATTAAGTCTAATGCATACGAGAAAGGTATTTGACATTTTCTACACCTCCAACTCTTTTCTTCATGCATTGCTGAGCAGGCTGCACCAGAGTTCATCCATTTAAATCCACTTCATAACTCAGTACATATACAACAAAAGGATTTCATGATTCAGTGGTACTTCCTAGTTGTGCCTAAAAAACCGAGCCATCTCTTCCCTCAAAGTTTCCTGCTTAGAGAATTAAACTACTGCTAATAATGAAATTTAAATCAGACCTGATATTTAACGTGAGGTAGACTGTCCCAAGCCATTACTTCAACAATTTGTAGGCTTGTGTTGAATACTACCAAAATTTATTAGAAATGGCTTGTGTTGAATACCACCAAAACTTACTAGAAATGGCTTTGTTTTGCTGTGTTGCAGAGGTTACCGTGCCCAAGCTCCTCCAGAGTTTTCTCTTAGCTGTTCCTTGCCAAATGCTATCTTCCAATAAGCCACTGGTTTTTGTATTTCATTTCCTAGACAAAGCATATTGCAAATAAACAGTGTGATTACTGTTGCGATTACTGTTGCAGACTGAGCCCATGATTAAGGACCAATCAGCACTATAAGGAGTTGTTTCAGCAGTCAGACCTTGCCCATGTCCCACCTTGGTTTCTTCTCTCTTTGGCAGCAAAGCAGTCCAGCTCCTGGCACCACAATAGGGTCTTCCCCTCCTCTTCCCTCCATCACCAGCCTCTCTCCCAGCTTCACATGACTCCCAGCCTTCTTCTCTTTGAGGCCCTTCTTCGCCCCACCTAGACAAGAAAAAGCTGCACACATGCCAATGCTTTCCCACCAGATGGAATGACCACAGAAAGATGGGGCTGGGCAGCTCACAGGGCTGGACCCTGAAGGAGTGGAGTGATGGCACGCAACGTGCACGCTGCCACCAGTGTCAGGGTTTATTCATTCCCATCCTTGACTTTCATTCTGCCAAGTGACTGAATAAGCCTCTTGTCCCACCAAACAGGGGCAGCCCACCTGTCCTTCAAACGAGGGCAGCCATGAGCCATTGCAGGAAGCAGCCAGTGCAGCAGTGGGCTGCAAGGTAGCTCCAGTGCTTGTTTTCACAGAAGGTTGAACACTTCTGTGCAGTTATCCCTGAAAAGATGTCCCTTCCCTATGCCTCAGCAGCTGGTCATCAGTGTAGTGGCATGTCCTGACACTCAAACTCTGTCTTGCAGAGAGGGTGAAGCACACCACAGAGGCTGCCCGGCACGTCAGCTTGCCCAGGCAGGGTCACTTGGTGGACTGGGTGGTCTGTGGGCCTCAAACTGGAGGATGAGCCAGGAATTAATGTTTCAAGTCAGCTGGACTTGTGATGTGCTCCCTCTTCCTGCCCCACATCTGAGGACCAATGATACCTTCCCAGGGGTGTCTATGCCACTCTCATGGTGCTTGCTGCAGTACTTATCACGGGATCAGTGGTATGTGGAACATATTTCCACCATTTTCCCTAGCTGCACTGTGTTCTCTGATCCTTAGCAGAGTACTTAGGGTGCCCTGAGTCACTGATGCCCTGTGAGAGCCCTATTTCTAAAATAGCAACTGCTGCACCAGGAGCACCGGACAAACCCTTCCTCCATTCTGGAGGATCTCAGCACCTTTTGGGGTCCTTGTTTACTCAGATAGCAGTCTTAAAAATTCCTAATCAAAAAAGATTAATAAAACTACTTTGCATTTTCTGAAAGTTGTTATCCTATTCAGCAAAGAATCGTCTCATGTCCTTATAACTTACACCATTACTCTTCTTGATTAACAACAAAAACTGATGAGCTGGCCTTTCCAGGGCCCATAAGCTGAATCAGCCAAGCAGAAAATATAAAAGAAGGGAAAACAATTAAAAGTTATTTTAGTTGTTACATCGGAGTTGAAAGTTATGTTTACTTTTTTTTGCCTGTACAGTTGGAAAACTTTTTCTGCACACACACTTCTCTTCCATGATGGTATGTGGTTATACAGAGTCAGAGTTCCATATTGGTCACATTAGTTCTGGATTAGTAAGATACATGCATGTGATAGTATTGAGACTTCCTTTTATAATTGTGAAAGAAATGAACACAGTAGAGAATGATTATCTTAGCTGGGAGTGTAAGGTTTATGCAAGAGGTCTATCCGGATCTTTGGTCCTTGCGAGGCTGTAATGTGCACGGTGCTACTTTAAGCTGAGAAGCAAGGTGCAGAGAGCACTGCGATCTGATGGTGTTTTGCAGGTTGTAAAGGAAAGAGGACTGCCCCTTGAATGTGGTGCAAATACAAGTTTCCATGTGTCAGGCACAAGCTCCAGGCAAGCCTGTTGTCCTGGCAGAGTTATCTGTGCAAGATGGAGCCAAAAAGCTTTCTGTTTAGATTCAGACTACAAGAGAGGCAGAATGTGGTGGTACCTAGTGCTGATAAGGAAAGTGCATGGCACAGGCGCGCCGTGAATATGAAAATAATATGAACTAGGTACAACTGGCTGTGACATAGTAAGGAGGGAACTACAAATAGAGCAGCATGCATGCTATTTGTGAAATGCATGGCATGAAACAGAAAACTGTAGGCATGTTGTCTAAAAACACACAAATCACTACAAAAATAGAAAGCATCTTGATATTATGCTGTGGTTCTGTCCTGAAATGCTTAATCTTACAGAATAGGTTTCTGAGTATAATAGATTTTAAAGAATCAGCCAAGGTCTTCTCATTTAAATTTGTATTGATTATATGAAAAGTGACAATATATTGAAAAATCATCCACACACTGGCACCTGCTCACTACTAAATAGCTGCTGACAGAGAAATACAGCAAAACCAACCAGCAGAGATTATATGTGAGGGAGATACAATATCCAAGCTGGGTCTGGAGATCTGAGTTCTGCAATGACTTTTAGGAGCTGGATTTGATGAATCTTGTGGGTCCCTTCCAACTAAGAATTTTTCTAGGACCTTATATGATTCTCCCACATTTCTGGCTAACCCCAGAGCCAGGCTATACAGATAAACCTACAATGAGTTCCTGCAGGACTGGAATACAGACATCCAGAGATGTGAGGCTGATGTGCCAGACTCCTCCCCTTTTTTACCATATAGACACTCTGAATTACATTTTCCTCTGGTAATGGATCATTTTAGTTATCGTATGCTTGCATCAGGTGTATATAAATGAAAATGACCTTAATATGTTTGTTAATGAAAAAGTTACAGTGGTATATTAAAGAAGAGTTTATTTAACTTTATTTAATTTAAAGGCCACTTAGTAGACTGAGCCTTAATGATCTACAGTAAATGTATTTTTTCAAAGGTTCCCATTATTGGGTGTTCTTAGACAAGAGTCCACATTTCATATATAGGATTTAGATAAATTGCTGCTCTGGGTAACATAGTGTGATAAGGAGACATTAATTCATGCTAAATTACAGAGAGACTCCTTCAGAGGAATTATTATATCCCTATGAATATAAAAGACAACCTCTCTATCTGAGCATTTCCTGGAAGTCAGATATTCTCTGCATTATACCAAACTACAGATGTATTCATTATAATAACATTAATCATGATGACTCCATTTGTCAGTTCCACCTTAATTAAGCATTGCTGCCATAATGGACAATCTAAAGTGTTATAGGAGACTGTTTACAAGGGGTTTAATAGAGTTAGGAGTCAGAATTAAGTGGTCTTTATCAGGTGTGACTTTCCTGGTGCTGTGTGGTGGCAGAGGCTTAATAGGAACATAGGATGGTAGGGATGACTGGAGCATCACTCTCAGTCTAATCTAGATGTGTTACCTGCTAGCCGGGATGGGTTGTCCTGGTTTTGGCTGAAATAATTTTCTTCCCATTATCTAGTGCGGTGCTGTGTTTTGGATTCAGGATGAGAATATGGTTGATAAAACACTGATGTTTCGTTGGTGCTAAGTAGTGCTCATCTTAAGTCAAGGACTTTTCTGTTGTCCACAAACAAATTGTTCAGTTTCCCAACAGCGAGGAGGTGAGAAAGCAGCTGGGAGAAAGCATAGCCCGGGCAGCTGTCCCAAACTGCTCAAGGGGATATTCTGCACTGTAGAATGTCATGTCCAGCATATAAATTAGGCGAGCTAGCCAGGAGCCAGTCCTTCCTTCCACAGGGCTCTTGCACTTTTTAGCGCCACTGTGTCTTTTTGCACATAGAGATGAGATTGCACATCATGATACATAAATGTATATACCTTTTGGAAGTTCTCTGTGGGGTTCACTCCTATTCTTTTGATGCTTCTGCAAAATATGTCCCATTGCTAATTCCTAGCTTTTACCTGCATTGGAGGTTGCTGCAGCCTACCAAATTCTACCTGTTTTGCTGTGTGTGGGTCAGTTTCTCATGCGTATGGTAACAAACATTTGCTCTGCACTTTTGGTTACATTTTCAATGCCTACTGCTCCGTTTGAAGCAAGGGCGTGGGATCCAGTTTCAGGCTTTTGGCCCCAAAGCCTCTTGTCCAGCAGGGCCTTTGAAGGGTGAATGAATGAGAGTTACTACAAGTTTGTAGGCAGAAAGAAGTCCATTCAGCTGGGTAGCAGCTGGAGCATGCTTCTCAGTTCACTGTTCAAGTATGATCAGTAGTCCCACTGCTTTGGAAACACTGCTCTAAAAGATGCTTCCTAGAGGCCTCAAGAAAGCACATACCCGTAAGGAATTTTCTTTTCTCCCTAGGGCATTTCAAGTCTTTGGGGTTTTTTTGAGAATGAAAATAGGTCATGAAATCTAGAGACAGAAGCCATAAGTCTTCACCAGCTGTCTGTGACATTATTTCCAGATGTTCCTGCTCATAGCCATCATGCCCCACTGCAGGAATCCTGGCAAAGGAGCTGTCAGTTTGATCGCTTTGTACCAGCTCCTGTGTACCCACCATCTCCTCTCCTGACTTTCCTGGCTGGACTGCGTATTGCCCTTGTCTGCAAAATCTGTTACAATACAGAGACATTCCTTCGCTTAACCAAGGGTCTGCATTTCCTATTCATTAAAAGTATAAATGACAATTCCCGGGCATCTTAAACAATGGTCATTTGTATGAAGGTTTGAGCTAAAACCATATTTGCATCCTTGAAGGGCATTCTCACTGAAGGAAGCAGTATGGGGCCTCACACCTGGAGAGACAGGAAGATTCCATGCCTCTCACTGCAATTTTGTCAGGTCTAATCCCACTGTTCTGCAACCAGCAGGCTGCCATGGCATTTCACATCCAGACGTGGGAGGGCTTAATGAGGAACGGGCACTGCCTGCCTGCTGCAGGACAGACAACTCATTCCTCTTTTAACCTAGCAAGGCTGAAAGACAGCAGAAGTACAAAAAGTATAAAAAACAGAGAAGAAATGTCAATCCCTGCCATTGCAAAGACAGGACAGCCACAACACGGCTCCCGGTGTTCTCCTGTTAAATTCCTTTGCTGCTAGGCCACGAATCTCCACTGAAAGCTGTCTAGGCACTGGCACAGGCTCTGCAAGGAAAAGTCCATTTGGTTCATCCACTCTCTGCCCTCCTCAAGAAGTGCTGGCAGATGCACTAAGAGAATCTCAGAACCATAGAAAGTTTGGGTTGGAAGGGACCTTAAAGCTCATCTGGTTTTACGCCCTGCCAGGAAGGGACACCTCCCACTAGACCAAGTCTGAATGCCAAGCCTTGTCCACCCTGGCCTTGAACACTACCTGTGATGGGGCAACCACAATTTATCTGGGCAGTCTGTGCCAAGGCCTCACCAGGGAAGAATTTCT
>VXBT01002621.1:9055-36664 GCA_013400235.1 Oriolus oriolus
CGCTGTCACTGACCCTCGTGGGGACCGAGCCGCTCCGAAATCGGCAGAAAATCCCCCCAAATCCCGCAGGGAGCCCATCCCCGCATGCCCCGACCCCACGGGGACCCCACAGTCCCGGGGGGGGGGCGATGGGGGCGCGGGGGTCCCACCCCCCGGGAGCCGGGAAGGTGCCTTGTACGGGGAGTTCAGTCTCCCAACAAAGGTTGGATTTAGAGGGTTTGATCCTCCTTAATCAACTGATTTGCCATCACAGGCGAGGCTTTCTCCGCGGATGAATGAGACGTAGTGTTCTTTCTTTCCCGATTTTTTTTTTTTTTTTAATCACGGGAAGGAGGGGGCGGGGAGACTTTCCCAACCCCAAATCCCCGCAGCAGCCTCAGCTGGGATCATCCCCAGCCTGACTCGGAGGGAATTGGGGTGGTGTCCATGCAGGTGGAGAGGCATCGGTCCCGCCATCCCTCCTGTCCCTCCGCCGGCGTTTCTGTCAAATCCCGTGTTTTTCCCAGCGGTGCTTCAGGGGATGAGTGCTTTGGGTGAAGGATTCCCAGGAAAATCGCCGGGAAGATGAGCTCAAGGAAAACTGGTCCATGGCTCGCTTGCCCCAATGGGAGGGGAATCCAGCAACAAAACTGACGGAGGGGAGATTTGGGATAGATATTAGGAGGAAATTCCTGGCTGGGAGGGTGGGGAGGCCCCGGCACAGGTTTCCCAGAGAAGCTGTGGCTGCCCCAAATCCCTGGAACTGTTCCAGGCCAGGTTGGACGGGGCTTGGAGCACCCTAGGACAGTGGAAGGTGTGGATGGCAGGGAATGCGATGGGATTTAAGATCTCTTCCAACCCGAACCACTCAGCGATCCCGTGATTCTCACCTCCTTGGTGGAAAACGATTTATATTTAAGGAGAATCCTGGCGCACAGCGATGCCCCCTCATTAATCAATTGCTAATGAGTTCCTAATGAACTTAGAGCGCGGTACCCGGAGGGCAGTGCCTCGGAGCAGCAACGATCCGCCGCCGCTGTTCCCGCTGCTGCAGGTTTCATGAATTATTTCTTTCCCAATTTCCCCCTGCCCTCCCGGATTGCCCTCGATCCAGCTCCTCACTCCTGGAAAAGGGATCCTGGGAAAGGGGCTGGGGCCGTGTGGGTGGATGGCAGCAGCCCCATCCCCTGGCAGCAGGCTGGAGCGAGGCACTGAGGATTTTTCCTTATAACTGGATTTCCCTGGATGCAACTGGAGCATGCGATTTTAATCCTCTTTCCTGCCATATGGCCGCTGGCTGGATTGAAATATGACTCAATTAATTATTGCCAGGAAAGCCCTGGGGCCAAGCCTTGCTCCGAGAGCAGGTTTGGAGGTGCTCCCGGGGTTCTAATGGGGCTTTTCTCACCCCGTGCCGTGGGATTCAGGGATGTGGCTCAGCCCCGTCCCCACCCCAGCTCCCGCGCTGACCCTACAAGGGCCGGGCATCGCCCCAGCTGCTCCTTGGCACCAGTTTTGGGGCTTTTTTAGGCATTTCCAGCCTTGCAAGAGGAGGCAGGGATGCCGCTTGACGCGGTGTGCTGCCGGCTGCTCACCTGGAACGCGAGTTTGGCATCACCTGGATAACGACCGGGAGCAGCCTCGCCTCCAAAATGGGATATTCCCAGCTCGGGAGGAGCCGTGGTCCTCGCACGGGGCCTGCACGTGCCTATCCTCTCTCCCAGATTCCCCGGAGCTGCCAGCTTGGCTCCCGGGGGATGATCCACGAGCACCAAGGATCTCGTGGGGTTTCCTCCTTGCAGTCGTGAGCTGGTGGTGGCCTCGTGGGGCACATTTTGGATCTGGAGGAGATGATAACTGGGGCTGCTTCCTGGCATGGGGGGTCCTCAAGAGCAGGAGCATGCAATCCCCATGGGATTCCTATGGATTGATGGCTGCGAGCCGGTGAAGAAGCTCTATTATTATTATTATTATTATTAATATTATTAATATTATTATATTAATATTATTAATAATAATAATAATACCCAAGCCAGCCTGCTGCTTTGCCACCCCGTGCCAAGCGGGAAAATGCCACAAAAACGCAGCATTCCCGGGGCGGGCAGTGCCATCCCACCTGGCAGCCCCGTGGATGCTCCCGCTGGAATTCCAGGGGCACGGCGGTGGCCAAGGCACCGCTTCTCCCCCTGAATCCCGGTGAGTCACCGAAGGAGGACAGCCAGGCACTGTTTCCATAGTAATTAGGGCCGGAGAGACGGTGCTGGAGCCCCACGGGCCCGCCGTGTCCCCAAAAAGCGCTGCCCAGGGGCGGCTGTCCCGCTCCACCCCGCGCATCCCAGCCGGGATGCTCCAGCCTGGGACACGGGTGGTGCCACCCGGAGCACGGGGCTGCTCCCTCCCTCTGGATCGCCCCGTGTCGGGCTGGGAATTAGGGGTTCATCCTGCGAAAACACCATTTTAGGCATGAGTGGCATCAATTCTCAGAGTGACTTCTGCGAGGGTCTCACTCCTGTGCCCGGAGCGGGATGGGAAGGCGGGATGGGAACGCGGGATGGGAAATCCCTGGCAGTCCGTGTGTGTTCACAGCCAGCACGGAAGCAGGAGGAACAGGATTAGGTTGGATTTTCAGTTTTTCTTGCTTTTCAGGCTCTTTTCTCACTGTTCTCCCTCTCCGGGCTCAGCCCCTTCGTGGGGAGGAGGGATGGGGGCCAGGGCAGTGGAACATTCCATGGAACGGGATGTACTCCATTAACCAGGGGATTTTTTCGTTTGCCCTTCCACAGTTTTATTCCCTCTCACTCCCAGCACAGCTTTCCGTGTGTATTTTTCCTTCTGGGTGCCACATGCACGGTGCAAACCCCCGCAAAACCTCTCCCTTTGGAGCACAGGAGCAGCCTCGTACACCCAAAATCCCAGGGGGAATGGCCAGGGGGTCTCGGGCTGCAGGGACAGGGGCTGTGGCTCCCCTTGGCAAGGGCTCCGTGGAGAGGCGGGTCTGAGCTGGGAAGGACGGGATCCAGCTGCCGGGAGAGCACGGATTGGGCTCCTCGGAGATGTCAGTCTTGCTCCAAACCCCATCCAGAGCGGCTGGGATGGTGGTGGTCGGGCGTGGACATTGGGTCAGGCCAGTGATTGATTAATTAATGATGCCTTCGATTAGACGTGCAGGGAATGGCCTTGGAGGGCGGGGAGGCAGCTGGATGCAGGATCAGGGAATCGCGGGGTGGCTGCGGGTGGAAGGGATCTAAAGGACCATCTGGGATGGGCGAGGACGCGGCCGTGCTGAGGCTGGAGCCTAAAATCGCTCATCTCCTGCATTTCGTGCGGGAATGATGGGCTCCAAGCACCAGCAGGATCGCTGGGAATAAAAATCCCTCCTGAAATGGCATTGGACCAAGCCTTGAAAAAATCAGCACCTTGCAGCTGAGACACCCCGGGTGATTCCTGGGAAGCAGCTGCACCGGGACTTGCTCATCCTCCCAACCACAATTAGTTTTCACCTTATCTCGTCCTTCCCCGCCTTTTCACTCAGCAGTTTCCTTCCCCTGCCGTCTGTCACCCTCACCTTCGTTAGCACCCGGGTTAATTAGCTCACCCGAGGGAAGCTCCGGGTGCTGCCGGATCGTGGTTGGAGTTCTCAGGTGTGGGTGACGCTCTCACCCAGCACCCCCGAGCCAGCTGAGCTGCAGGTTGGGTATCCCAGAGGTGCTGCTGCCCTTCCCGAGGTGCTGCTCCCGGAGCAGCCGGACACCCCGGAGCCGCTGGATCAGCTCCTTTCGCCGGGCTGGTGTCTCGGTTTAACAGGGTTATCTTCCTGCCCTCGCCTGCTCTCCCGAGGGCTTTGGGAAGGAAAGCTGGCTCTGTCCATCCCTAGGAACAGCTTTCCTGGCTGGGATGGTCCTGGATGAGCGGCTGCAAGAGGGATCTGTGCGGGAAGGGGCAGCCTCGCCCGAGCCTTGGAGCTCATCAGGGATCCGCGCTCCTTCCTGGGTCACACGAGATCGCTCCAAAGGGGAAAAAAATCCCTGGCAGAGCACGGGGTATTCCCGCTGCCAACTCCTCGGGCCGCTCAGCATCCTTCCTGCTGCTGCCTGCGGCATCCTCTGTGCAGGGGGATAAATCCCGGCCCCAAAGCCTGGCTGCTTCCTGCTTTTCCTCTGCCTTGAGCTGCCCGTGCCCATCCCTGCAGGCAGAGCCGGCAGCTGCCGCGGGCACCGCGGGGGCATCATGGGGACATCTGTGCCCTGTGCCACCACCGGCGCCTCTGGGCAGGGACACAAACCCGATTCTGGCGGATTGCCAGGGTAAATCGGCGCTGAGAATCCCCCCTCGTCCTTCTCCTCCTGCACCGGGAGCCCCGGTGTTCCCAAGGCTGGCACCTCCAGGAAAGCGGTGACGCTGCCGGGGTGGGTTCATGTGCTAATTACGGTCATTATGGTCATTACGGTGGGGTCGTTCGGGTGCTCTCGTGCCGGCCCTGCCGTGTCAGGAAACCTCAGGCTTAGAATCATGGAATTGCTTCGGTTGAAAAAGCCCTCTAAGATCTTCAAGTCCAACCATTCCTCCAGCACTGCCAAGCCCACCCGTGTCCCCAAATGTCACATCCACACGGCTTTTAAATCCCTCCAGGGGTGGGGACTCCACCCTGGGCAGCTGTGCCATTGCCTGAAATTCCTGTGCAACTTTCGCCGATTCCCTGTCAATAATTTGCTCTCCTGGTTCCTTTGCCGAGGAACAGAGGTGGTGCTGAGCTCCCAGAGCCAGGGAAAAGCCACCATCGTGGTGGCACCCACGTGGCTCCCTGGGGACAGGCAGAGTGTCCCTGTGCCCTCGCCAGGGATGTGGAGGAGCCGTGTTTTCCCTCTTGTTCCCATCCCAGCTGTGTCCCGGAGGAGAGAGCAGGAGCTGGATGAAGTTCAGGAGTGTCTAACCTGCTGCAGCACCCCTTGGGGTGGCACAGGGAGCGCTGCCAGGTGTCCGGGAGCCACGGCCTGAGGCGTGAGCCCCTTTAGGGGAATTCTGGAGGGATGCTGCAAGGAAGCTGAAGGGATTCTTCAGGCCTCAGTCATCTTAAAATCCTCCCTGGAGCTGTGAATGGCTGCGCAGGGGCTGTGGGTTTTCAGGGGCTGGGGGTCTGCAGGGGCTGTGTTTTGGGGTCGTTTGGGGTAAGGCAGCACCAGCTGTCAGCAGATGTGAGGTGCTCAGCGTCGATTCGATTCCCCCTTGGAGCAGGTGCAGGGAAGGGAGGGAAGGAGGATAAAGGAGCTGTTGAGAGTCAGGAGTGCCGGGAAAATGTCTCCACGATCCCGCTGTCGGCAGGGGACGCCGGGGCAGTGCCAGCCTGTCCCTGCCCGTGACATTTGTCATCGCTCGGGCTTCGTTGTGTCGGCAGCCAAAGGTCCTCTGCACATCAGCCTTGGGAGAAGCAGGCAGGGCTTGGGCTGAGTCTCCTGAGGACAGGAAAAATTCCCAGTGCCCAGAGCAAGTCCAGAGGAGGCCACAGAGCTGCTCCAAGGGCTGGAGCCCCTCTGCCCTGGAGCCAGGCTGGGAGAGCTGGGGGTGCTCACCTGGAGAAGGGAAGGCTCCAGGGAGAGCTCAGAGCCCCTTCCAGGGCCTAAAGGGGCTCCAGGAGAGCTGGAGAGGGACTGTGGACAAGGCCTGGAGGGACAGGACACAGGGAATGGCTTCCCAGTGCCAGAGGGCAGGGATGGATGGGATATTGGGAAGGAATCTGCTCTCAGCCAACACTCAGGGCAGATCAGAGCTGTCCCCACGGCTGTGGCATGATCCACGTGGTCCAGGTGTCCCCAGGATGTCCTGCAGGAATGTGACCAGATCTTCTCCACATCTCCAAGTGCCTTCTCAAGGACTTCCTACCCCCTCGCTGCACCTGCAGCAGTTTGGGGTCTGTAGCTGGGGGGTCACCAACCATCACAACCTACCCAAACCTCTCCTAATTAATCTCCAGGCCTGTGGCTGCTGCTGGAGCAGCTCTGACTCTGCTGGAAAGCGCCCAAGCAGAGCTCTCCCACCTTGGGAAACACCGAGCAGTGAGCAGGCCTGGTGGATCCCACGGCTTTGTGCAGAACCTCGGGAAGAGGCAACGACCTGGTGGTGGGGACAGAGCTCCAGTGTGACCCTGGGACAGCTTCAGGTGTTGGGAAAGGCTTTGGGTTCAGTTCTAGAAGTCTTCCCGTGCTGCATCCCCTTGGATTTTGAGAATATCTTGGAGACATGGAGGTGTTTGTGCGGCCCCGTCGAAACCCCTTGCATTATTTATCAGCTGGTTTAATAGAATTGCTCAGCCTCCCATCTTTGCTGGGTGATTTGGATCCGCCTACCGGTGCTTCCCTCACTCCCCACTTAATGCCAGGGTGGGTGGGGTGGAGGGAACTCTCCCTCCTCCTTCCTCGTGCCACACCATGAATAAAAACAGGGAATAAAGGGAATAAAAAGATTATTTTAACGCAGCAAGCCGGGCTTAAGCAGAGGTATAAGCAGCAAATAAGGGAGGGGCTGATTGTTATTTTTTTAAGCCTAAAAATCTAAGCCCTGTGTGAGCGTTTCTGTTCAACGATGTAAAAGTTAGGCCGGCTTTGAATCCACGCTGCTCCCACACCCTGCCTGGAGCTGAGAGCCCCCAAGGAGCAGCTGCTCCCAGCGATTTCACAGCTCAGGAAGAAGAGAGAAATCAGCTGGAGCTGAGGTTTCCCAGCGGCAGGGAGGCAGGGAAAGGTGTTTATCCTCGGGAAGGCAGCGGCTCCAGAAGGATTAAAGCTCCGGGAGCCGACACTGAGGGGGACGCACGAAGCACGCGGGGCCGTGGCATGGGTGGATCTCCGGCACACGAGGGATCTGTGCATGGGAAGGGAGGGAATCCAGCTGCCTCGTGCTGCTCAGTCCAGGCTCTGTGGCGTTCCTCGGGCTTTCGGTTCCTCATCCTTTATTCTTTTCTGCCGCCTAAGTGTGAAACCACCACCCAGGCTGGCGGCTTCTCCTGCCGCCCGCGTAATCCCTGGGCGTGCTGAGCGTGTGGCGCTCCACAGCCGGGAGGGTGGGAAAAGCAGGGCCCTTGACTCAGCAGGAAGCGTGGCAGGGATGCTCTCGCAGCGTTTTCAGGGGGAACCGGGCTGGCTCAGAGATTTTGGGCTCCGTAGGAAAGCTGAGATGCTGCGTGTGGAGGTCAGTAAGCGATGAGGGTGGGCGAGGACGGACACAGGCCAGGGAACGGTGTGGGAAAGGCTGCGAGGGCGCAGCTGGGGAGGGAAAAGCCAATTCTGCTGTATGCAGTGCTGGGAGGATGGTTTTTTGCTTTTTCTTTTATACCCCTTTTATACACTCTTTTATGTATTCTCAGTGCTTTTAGCCCACATAATCATAATTTTTGATCACTTCCCTCAGACCCAATATCTCGTTAAGCCAAGAGCCCAAACACCCTGGGAACCCCAGACCCCGAGGGCCTCTCCAGAACACATTCTGTAAACAAAGCCAGGCCCAGCCAGGGGAAGGTTCCTCGCTGAGGGGTCTCGCTGGAGTCCCTCCCTGGGCAATCTTTGACAGATGTGCTAATTAGCAAGGCCTCTAATTGCACACACATCACATCGTGGGGGGCCATTTCTCCGGGGGGCATTTCGGGGTGCATTTCGATGTGCATTTCGGCGCCCCTGAGGGTCCTTCAATAAACACCAAGGTAAAACCCTTTTTCCCTCTTAACTGTGTTCAGCTCTCTTAATTTTAAGACCAGGAAAAGGCATCAGCAGGAGCAGCATGGTCAGGGAAAATGTAGGTGGGTCAGGCCTGGAGCAGAGGGAAGCTGCTGAGCACACGCTGCCGCTCGGCCCCGCGCCACGTCCCTGTCCCAATTCTGCCACGCCGGCCGTGCCCTCCTCTCCTCGTTCCGCGGGAAGGGCCCAGGTGTCCTCGCTGCCTCCGCACCAGGGCCTACTTTAGCCCGGAATGCAGCAGGGCACAGGGGAAAAGGAGGTGGCAGCGGGGCAGGGAGTGCAATTTAATTGGGATTATATGGGTCAGCGCGGCGGCCGGGCGGGGAGCGGCAGCACCGACAACCTACTTCTGCCAGCCCGCCCAGCTAACCCGGTTTGAGCTGTGCCAGGGCCCCAGCCCTGCCTGCATCGCTGCCTGTGATCCTGCCTGCATCGCTGCCTGCATCCCTGCCCTGATCCACATCTGCACCCCTGCCTGCATCCCTGCCCAGATCCACATCTCCATCCCTGCCTGCATCCCTGCCCAGATCCACATCTCCATCCCTGCCTGCATCCCTGCCCAGATCCACATCTCCATCCCTGCCTGCATCCCTGCCCAGATCCACATCTGCATCCCTGCCCTGATCCACACCTGCATCCCTTCCTCCATCCCTGTCTGGATCCCTGCCCACATCCCTGGATCCCGGTCTGCACCCTTTTCTCACACATTTTCCCTGCCCACATCCACACCTGCATCCCTGCCTGTATTCCTGCTCACATCCCTGCCCTGATCTCTACCTGCGTCCCTGTCTGGATCCCTGCCCACATCCCTGGATCCCTGCCTACACCGCTCTCTCCATCCCTGCCCTGATCCACACCTGCATCCCTGAGTGCATCCCTGCCCTCATCCTGCTCACATCCCTGTCTGGATCTCATCCACATCCTTGCCCGCATCCCTGCCTGCATCAGTTCCTGCATCCCTGCCCTTATCCTTGCCCGCATCCCTGCCCTCGTCCCTGTCGGCTTGGAGAGCTCCCTCTCACACAGCTTTGCCAGGCTGTGAAATGTCAGAGCCACAGTAAATTCCTTTTCAAAATTCTGGATTGTGAAAACACGGAATACACAGGGAATTTCCCCCCCTTATTTCCTCCTTCTTTTTATTTTTTCTTTTTTTCCCTCTTATTTCCTCCTTTCTTTTATTTTTTCCTTTTTTTCCCCCTTCTTATTTCCTCCTTTTCCCTTCTTTCCTCTCTTTTCGCTCTTTTTATTTCTCTTTTTTTCACCCCTCCTTTTCTACCCTTTTTTCCTCTCTTTTTCTTTTTCCTCTTTTGCTTCTTTTTCCCCCCCTCAGAAATCTGCCAAACCCTCCCCCATTCCATGTGGATCCTCCACCTGCCCGTTGGGATGTGGCCCTCAGCAGACGCTTCCCTCGCTTCACGGCTGTCTCAGGGATGCAAAACCCTCACAGCCCCAAGATAACGGGGTTTTACCCCACAGCCCACGCCCCAAACACACCAAATCCCCCAAAATTTTCACGGAACTCCCTTCTCCACGTGGTGCAGCCACGATTGGAGTAGTGGCTCTAATGGCACCGGCTCTGGATGCTGTGAAAAACCTGTAAAAGAAACAGAATCCCTGAACGGTTTGGGTTGGAGGAGATCTGGAAATCATCCTGCCGTGGGCAGGGACAATTCCCACTATCCCAGGTTGCTCCAAACCCTGCCCAACAGGATCCTAAACACTTGCAGGGATGGGGATAAAGAAGGAAAATCAATGGACCAGGTTGCTCCAAGCCCCACCCCCCCTGGCCTTGAACACTTCCAGGGATGGAAGGAAAATTAATCAAAAAAAAAAAAAGGATAAAAAAAATTCCCAGCCTCGTTCCTTCCATGACAAGGATGGGAAGAGAAACACCAGGAAGCAGCGCTGGGAATTCTCTCCACACTCTCAGCTGGGCTGTGACCTGTTTGCTGTATTTGAAGCTCGAAATAGAGCCTTATGAGTAATGTGGTTCAGCTGCTTCTCACCAATTAATTAATTCTTTTGCACGCTGGATACCTAATTAAAGCAGTCTCAGGTAATTCCTGTGGGGGGAGGGTGGGGGCTCAAATTAATGGGGCTGCTGAACGGGGTTGTTTCTCTGCTGCTGTGACTTGCTGGGTGATTCCCAGAGGCTGCCCAGGGTCATCGGGTTCCCTGTGAGTGTTACTTAAAATAAAACCCTAATGAAGGTTTGATCGGGGTGAAATCATCGGAGGATGATTTCTCATCGCGAGGATTTCTGCAGCCCGAGGCTTTGTCTGCCGTGGGAGGGTTTTTTTTGGGGAAAAGGGGAGGCTCTAGCCAGAAAAAAAAGGGGGTTTGGGGTTTATTTGAGCTGGAAACTGATTTGCAGAGGGGTGGGCCCAGCAACCTGGCATGAAAATCCACATTCTCCTTCCCGTTTCCTGTGGAAGGTGGCCCCTAAAAATGGGATTTTTTAGCCAAATCAGGGCAGTGTCTTGTCCCAGCCCCTCCGGGGTGGCTGTACCCCACCAACGAGCAGAGATTGGTAAATCACGGAATCATTGAGGCTGGAGAAGATCCCCGAGATGGTGGAGTCGGACCAGTCCCCAGCCTTGAATTTGGGGTGATTTTTGTGAGGCTCGGGGTGGGTTTGTCCCTTTCCAAATCCTCTTGGAAATGTGGCGTGGGCACATCCTCTTGGAAATGTGCTGCTGGGAGACACAACTCCATTTGCAGCCCTCTCTTCATCCTCCCTTCCCTTCCAATCCCCGTTTCCCATCTTCCCATCGAGATCTTTATCCTGACCCTGGCCAGTACTTCAGAGCAGGATGTTAAAAACTGAAACCCAAGGCTGGATCTGTTCATTAACATGAAATCATAGCTCTTGGCTGCTCCCCTTAATTAAGGATCAGGAGCTCAGAGCTGGATGAGCAGATAAGAAAGAAATTCCTGACTGTGAGGGCGGTGAGGCCCTGGCACAGCTTGCCCAGGGCAGCTGTGGATGCCCAATCCCTGGAAATGTCCGATGCCAGGCTGGATGAGTAATTTGGGATCATGGAAGATGTCCCTGCCCATGGCAGGGGGTGGAATGGGATGAGCTTTAAGGTCTCTCCAAACCCAAACCAGGCTGGAATTCTGTGATCTGTGTGCTGGGGATACTCTGATCCACCCGTGGATTTCAGGGAATTTCCGAAGCTGTGTGTTCTCCTCTCCTCCCCTCCAGTGCTGCGGCAACCTCCGGTCTCCCAGTGGCCTCTGGGTGTTGTTTAACATTTCATGAAACCCTAAAACTCCAACCCAACTCTAAAAAAAACCCCATTAACCCTTAAAGCACTTTCATTTTCGGTGAAGTGCAGCCGTGGCGGGGCTGAGCACGGGATTGGAGCTGGGGATGGCATGACAGGATGTGTGCCCTGGTCTGTACCTGCTGGGGTGTCACAGCGAGGGACAGTATTTGGGCATCCTTATTCCCCAGATATCTGGGAATCCTTATTCCCTGGTATTTGGGCAGCCTTATCCCTCAAAATTTGGACATCTTTTTTCCACCCAGTATTTGGGCATCTTTATTTTCCAGTATCTGGGCATCCTTATTCCCTGGTATTTGAGCATCCTCATCCCTCAGAATCTGGGCATTCTTATCCTTCAGTATTTGACCATTCTTATTCCTCAAAAATCTGGACATCCTTGTTCCACCAGTATTTGGGCATCCTCATTCCTCAGTGTTTGGGCATCCCTGAATTCCCCAGTATTTGGGCATTCTTATTTCCCAGTATTTGAACATTCTTATTCCTCAAAATTTGGACATCCTTATTCCCCAAATATCTGGGAATCCTTTTTTCCCTCTTTATGGGCATCCCTATTCCTCAGTCTTTGGGCATCCCTGAATTCCCCAGTATTTGGGCATTCTTATTTCCCAGTATTTGAATGGGAATCCTTTTTTCCCACTGGACATTCTCATGCCTCAGTATTTTGACATCCTTATTCCCCAAATATCTGGGAATCCTTTTTTCCCACTTTATGGGCATCCTTATTCCTCAGTATTTGGGTATCCCTGAATTCCCCAGCATCCTTATTCCTCAATATTTGAACATTCTTATTGCTCAAAATCTGGACATCCTTTTCCCCTAGTATTTTGACATCCTAATTCCTCAATATCTGGACATCCTTATTCCCCAAATATCTGGGAATCCTTTTTTCCCACTTTATGGGCATCCTTATTCCTCAGTCTTTGGGCATCATTATTGTCCAGGTATTTGGGAATTCCTTATTTGCCCTGTGTGTGGGCATCCTTATTTCCCAGTATTTGGGTATCCCTGAATTCCCCAGTGTTTGGGCATTCTTATTCCTCAAAATTTGGACATTCTCATTCCTCAGTATTTTGACATCCTTATTCCCCAAATATCTGGGAATCCTTTTTTCCCTCTTTATGGGCATCCTTATTCCTCAGTCTTTGGGCATCCCTGAATTCCCCAGTATTTGGGCATCCTAATTCCTCAGTATCTGGACATCCTTATTCCCAAGTATCCAGGAATCCTTTTTTTCCCTCTTTATGGGCATCCCTATTCCTCAGTCTTCGGGCATCATTATTCCCCAGATATCTGGGAATTCCTTCTTTGCCCTGGATGTGGGCATTTGTATTCCTTGGTATTTGGGCATCTTTATTCCTCAATATTCTGGCATCCTTGTTCCCTGGGATTTGGGCGTGTTATTCCTTGGTATTTGGGCATCCTGACTCCTCAGGTTTTGGGCATCCTGGTTCCTCAGGATCTGGGCAGCCCTGAACTCTCCAGTATTTGGGAATTCTTGTTCCTCAGAATCTGGGCATCCTTATTCCTCAGTATTTTGCCAAGGTCAGGGCACACCCAGAGCCTGACCTGCTCCCACCGCTGGGATTATCCCTTGTGCACCAACACTTTTTCCCAGGGTTTTTCCCCCCAAAAAACAACCCTGGAGCAGGCTGGTGGTTTGCTCAACTCTCAGTGCATTCCCCTAGTGGCATTCCCATGGCTCTGGCCCCTTTTTCCAACCCTGGAGCAGGTTTGTGCTCCCTCCCCGTGGCTCTGGGATGGGGAGAGAGCCAATATTTTGTAGGAATGGTGGCAGGAGGGAGAGGAGCAGATATCCCAGGGAATGAGGGAGGGAGCAGAGCAGATGTCCCAGGCTGCCGGTCCTTCCCCTGAACAATCTTTTATAAAAAACCCCATAAAAACCCTAAAAAACACAAAACAAGGAAGTGGAGGTTGGTTCCTGTTTGCTTCGGTTTGAGCTGTTGGGGGCTGGGGAGAAAACAAACAGCCGAGGTTCCCACGTGGGCAGGGGCTGCTCCAGGGAAAAGGGACGGAGCGGGAATGCCCTGAGGAGCCTCCTGACTCCGTCTGGGCTGCAGTCGTGGTCGGCTCTGGCGCACGAGGTGGGTGAAGGGCACATCCCGAGCCAGGCTCTCCGGCACAGCCAATTCCAGCTCTGAGCTCTGCCTCTGGGAGCAAAATTCGGGAAGAGGGAAATACGCTTTGCCTCGCCTCGGTAATGGCCATCCTTGGAAATGCCAGGCTGGACGGGGCTTGGAGCAGCCCGGGATGGTGGGAGGTATCCCTGCCCATGGCACTGGATGAGGTTTAAGGTCCTTTCCGAGCCAAACAATTCTGGGATCAATAACTGGGGCTGCACCGGGCGCCCATCCCACCTCTCCCGTTTGGCAGCAGGGATCGGATGCTGCTGGGATAACGAAGCTGTTTCCGTGGAAACAGGCTCGGGGTTTTTTTCCCCACTCCACTGTCTTTTAATTTATTTATTTATCTGCCAGCACATCTCTGACCTGCAAGCTGCTTCCCAGGGATTTAAATACTGGATTGGACATCCGGGATAAAAAAACTGGCTGGGAAAGGGAATGAAATCCCTGTGGCGAGGGGCTGGGAGCTGTGGCTGGAACCACCACTCAGGACTGAGGTTCTTTGCTCACAGGCACAAATCGAGCTCAGACCATTTTCTTTCCTTAAGGAAAGGGTGAAACATTTGGAATTTGGGCGTATTAAGGCTCCTTTCCCAGCCAGATCTGCAACTCCCGTTGGGATCCGTGGGACTATCCCATCTCCCACCCCCTGGAAAACACGGCTCTGCTATTTTCTGCTTTGCCTGTTGTATTTTTGCACATTTCTGGATATATTTAGCGATTTTTTTTTTTTTTTTTTGCAGCTGAGCCACCTATTTTTAGCCGTGGCTTTTAGCAAAAGCCACAAGATGCTGGGCAGAGCCAGCCAGCCCCTCACGAGGGATTCCCACGCTCCGGCCGGACGGTGACCAGCAGCATTCCCGCTTATCCCTTCTGGATGCTGCATCCTGGCTGGTTTTGGGGAGGAAAAGGCACTTTTTGGGAGAGCCTTGGTGGGGGTGCAGCGAGCTGGGCTGGGCTCAGCTCTTGGGAAGCGCAGGGACAAGGAGAAATCCCAGCGTGAGTGAGATTTGGGGCAAATCCCTCTGTTATAATACCCAGCCTGGAAAATTTTATGGGCCAAAACTCGATTTTCCGGACCAAAAAACCCCTTTTCTGTCCAAAAAAACCCCCCTTTTCTGAACCAACCCCCCCTGGGTGATGCCTGCCTGGTAGGAACAAGCCTGATCCCTGCTCTTCCCAAAATCCCAGCTGCCCCAGAGGGATTCACCCACTTGGCTGTAACTGAGTGGGAAAGGCTGGTGCATCGGGGATGGGAAATACGACTTTTTTTGAAACCAAGGAGCAGGGAGGCTGCTGCTTTCACCCCAAAAAGGAGCCATTTTCGGGGTGGGTGCTGCTGTTTTCGATCTTTGAGGCGAGGGAACGGAGAGCTTTCGGCCTGCCCGGTGTCAGCACTTTCTGTTTCACTCCTGCTTTTCCTTTTGCTTCAGAAGGGGGACAAGGGTTTTATGGAGAGCAGAGAAAAAGCTCGCTGGGAGGTGAAAAAAAGCCTGGAAAATTGAATCCTGGAATTGTTCAGGTCAGAAAAGCCCTCTAAGATCATTCCCCCAGTGCTGCCGAGGCCACTGCTGGCCTGTGTCCCCAAGTGCCACATCCACATGGATTTTAAATCCCTCCAGGGATTGGGCTGCCAATTCCAGCGCCTCTTCCTGCCTATTCCAGTTCCAGCTGGCAGGAGAGGATGTGTTCCACCGGTTTAAAACTGGGAAGGACCACAGCTGGGTGGGCAAAGGCCTCAGACCCCGAGAGATGCAGGAGGTGACAGCCGTGAAATCTGGCTCAGGGCCTGTTTGCACTTCCAGGAATGTCAGGAGGTGCTTTCCAGGGATGCTTCCCAGGGTTAGTGCTGCCTTTGGACTGTGACAGGCCCAACCCAGTGCAAAATGTGCTTTGAGAGACCCCTTCTGTAATGGCAGTGCTTATTCAGGGTAATTGCACTAATTAATCGCCCTTAAAATCGTAAAATTGAGGGGTGGTTTGGGTTGGAAGGGATCCTAAAGATTATCCAGTCCCACCCCTGCCATGGCAGGGACACTTCCACTGCCCCAGGTTGCTCCAAGCCCCATCCAACCTGGCCTTGGACACTTCCAGGGATGGGAAAACACCATTTTTTCTAAACATTCAGGAGAATTCCAATCCCCACCCGCACGCACCTCGAGCTAAAACCCAACTAAAAGAGGAGAAAGAGCTCCTGGAGGTGGCTGAGCTCCGATTCCATGGGTTGGGAGCTGGAGCTGGTGACGGATCCAGTACAAGGCACGCCCGGATTCCAGGATCCTCTCTGCTCCAGCGCCTCTCAGCCCAGCTCTGTGCAGAGCAGGCAGCAGCTGCCGCTGATGAGGAGCTGCCAAACGAAGCTTAATTACCCCTGCGAGCAGAGCTGGCAGCTCTGGGGTGCCAGAGCCCCCCAGGAGCCCCGGCTGGGAGCGGGGAATGGGATGGCAGCTTGGCAGGAGGGCTGAGCACCAAGAGATGCTCCTTTTGCAGCGGCTGGCGTTGGGTTGGCCGCGCCATTTGGCGTGGGAATGCATCCAGGATTCCAGGGGGATGGGGCTGAGTCGCTGGGATGGAGCGGGGCCGCGCGTCCCTCGGCCCAGAGCAGCGGTGGCTTTTAGCTCAGAGCACTCGAAAGCCCCCTCTCATCCCGTCAGGCTGCTCCACATCCACGCTGGTTGCTCCACGTCATGGGTGGAGGATGAAGATTTTGGCCGAGCTGGGATGAGCGGACGCAGCTGCATCAGGGATCCGGGATGTGCCTCGCTGCTTGCCCACCGAAATCCCAATTTCTGGCGCCTGTTTGGGCTGGCTGCTGCCGGCGACAGGAGAAAATGTCATCCAAATGTAGCAAAGGCTCTTCATCCCGCAGACAGCAACAAATGAGGTGGGGTTTTTTGGAGCTTAGGGACCGATTAGGAAAAAGCAGCAGCAAAATTTCCGTGTCCGGATATTTATGGCCAGCGTTTTTCATGGAATCCCACAATGGTTTGGGTTGGAAGGGAACTTAAATCCCATCTTGTTCCACTCCCTGCCATGGGCAGGGACACCTTCCACTCTCCCAGGGTGCTCCAAACCCTGTCCAGCCTGGCCTCAGACGCTTCCAGGCTCAGCTTTTCTGAGAAGCCTGTGCCAGGGCCTCGCCACCCTCCCAGGGAAGAGATTGAAGCCAAGCCAAGCTGCTGGAGCATCCTCCTCTCCTTCAGCCCCCAGCTCCTCTTTACTCATTGCAGTCAACCAAACAACACCCCAGAAAGTATCCTCAGATCCGAGGGAAAATGCCAAAATATTTGAGCATGGCATTTAGAGGGAAGGGTTTTTATTTCCAGGCATTGTATTTCCTAGCAGTGACATCCCTCCCTGGGCAGGCACGAAGATGGGAGCTTCCAGAGCCAGGGCTGGAGATGTGGTGGATGCAGAGAGCCCGCCTGACCCTATCTGGGGAATCTGGGCATTCCCAGGATGGTGGAGTGAGGGCAGCCCTTGGATACAGGTCACCAAGGGAGCTGTGCCAGCTTAATTATCCCAGTTAATCACCAGGTCCCCTCCATCAGAGCTCAGCTCCTGGCCTCAGCCAGCAGAATCCCAAGCATGAAGATAAAAACCACCGTTCTTCCTGATATTTCCTGGTCTTCCCAATATTTCCCAGTCTTCCCATTACCACAGGGCTGCTCTGATATCCGGTAAGGAGTTTTACAGCATTCCCAAGGGAATTCAGACAGTGCCTTGTTTCCCTCACTTAATGGCACGTTCGTGCCTGGATAATGGGATTCCTGCCTCGGAGCCCACAGGTTAATGAGTCCTTACTCATTATTTTCGTGCTAATGATGTTTGGCACGGCCAGGACATGGATATTGTCTCGTTCGGGCTCTGCGCCGTGGGTGCAGCTTGGGTTGTTTTGATGTTTGTCTGTCGTGGAGAGGGGCCCTGGGTTATTTACTGTGCGTGGAAAGGGCTGGGTTTGTTTAAAGTGATGCAAAAAAAGCTGGAGAGGGACTTTGGACAAGGGCTTGGAGTGCCAGGACACAGGGAATGGCTCCTAGTGCCAGAGGGCAGGGATGGATGGGATACTGGGAACTGGGAATTCCTGGCTGGGAGGGTGGTGAGGCCCTGGCACAGGGTGCCCAGAGAAGCTGTGGCCGCCCCTGGATCCCTGGAAGTGTCCAAGGCCAGGCTGGATGGGGCTTGGAGCAGCCTGGGACAGTGGAAGTGTCCCTGCCATCCAGGGGTGGAATGGGATGGGATTTAAGGTCCCTCCCAACTCAACCCATTCCATGCCTCTATGATAAATCCAATCAAAAAAACTCCGTGGAAGTTTGGGTTTGCTCTCGGTGGTCCCACACCTTCCCGGGGGCACAGCGGGGTCTCCTCGCTTTGGGATTTAAAAGCTGCTTTTGTGGCTGCCCTGCAGGAGCAGCTCCTCGGCCCCCTGAGCTGCTGCAGGGCTGCTTTCCGGGCTCACACGGAACTCTCACCCGCTGCTGGTTTGTTATTCGCGGCAGAGGAAACGCCCCAGGTTTCCCCAGGGGTGGAAATGCTCTAAAACCATCCCTGGCCCCAAACTGGTTCTCGTTTCTGCTCGAAGCACCTGCAGCGAGGGGTGGCCGAGGGTGTGGCGGTGATGCCTTTTCCTGGTCTTAATTTTAAGAGAGCTGAACACAGTTAAGAGGGAAAAAGGGTTTTACCTCGGTGTTTATTGAAGGACCCTCAGGGGCGCCGAAATGCACATCGAAATGCACCCCGAAATGCCCCCCGGAGAAATGGCCCCCCACGATGTGATGTGTGTGCAATTATAGGCCTTGCTAATTAGCACATCTATCAAAGATTGCCCAGGGAGGGACTCCAGCGAGACCCCTCAGCGAGGAACCTTCCCCTGGCTGGGCCTGGCTTTGTTTACAGAATGTGTTCTGGAGAGGCCCTCAGGGTCTGGGGTTTCCAGGGTGTTTGGGCTCTTGGCTTAACGGGATATTGGGTGTGAGGGGAGTGATCAAACTTAAAGAGTTATAACTGTGTGGGCTAAAAGCACTGAGAATACATCAGGGCTGTAACAGCCATGCAGATGCTCTCAGCAGCCCTCGCTGCTCCCACGGACCCTCCACACGCAGTGACTCAGGTCCCTGAAGAGATTCCCTGCCACTGGAGCAGGCCCTTTGTCTGAAAGGGCACAACACGGGATGGTTCAGGTTGGAAAAGCCCTCTGGGATCGAGTCCAGCCATTCCCCCAACACTGCCAAGCCCACCATGAACCCACATCCCCCAAGTGCCACATCCACACACTTCTGGAATGCTTCCAGGGATGAGAATTCCACCAGGATGACTTTTGCTGCCTTAGGGGAAGTCTCTGTGGCACCCAAACCGTGCAGCAGCAGCAGCAGCATCGTGGTTGAACCTACACCAGCTCTGCCAGCTGCTGTGCCGGAGCCACGGCACACTCCAGGGCTTTGCAGGGAAAGGAGAAGCAGGAGGGATGCGCTCTGCTGCTCAAACCCTTGTCCAGCCACAAAAAAAAAGGGGAGAGATGAGATAAACCCCCACGGAAACAACGCACGGGCTGAGCTGAGCCTCTAGCGACGGCACAGAGCCGGGCCTGAGGGGAGCAGATCCAGCCAGGAGCTCGGGCTGGCACTGGGAGCTGGGCAGGAGCATCCTGGCAGCATTGCCCAGGAGATGCTCCTGCCACCCCAGCTCGAGCTCTGTGCACCGGGCACAGCTCCATCCCTGCCCCGTCCCGCTCGGCTGCCGGGGCCGCCAGCAGCCCTGGGCTACTCGCCCGCTCACTGAAACCTCTTCCTGTGCTCAAAACCTCGCTGAAGGCAAACAAAAGATGTCACTGGGGGCTGGGCTCGCACGGCGCGGGGCGGGGGACCCGCGGAAGGTACGCGGGGATGCGGCACCCGGCGTCTGCGAGGGAGCTCCGGGGTCCCTGGTGCCGCGAGGGATGTCCCCGCTGAGCTGAGTTTCAATTTCTGTTCTCTTTATTTGTCGGCAGTGAAGGGCCGGGAGGAGCAGAGCTTCCCTTCGAGGCACAAATCACCGGAGAGATCGGCTTCTGGTAAAAAAATAACCCTTCTTTGTGCTCCCCTCCTCGTGCTCCCCTCCTCACCCTCACACCCCGGCCGGCCCTGGCGGGACTCGTTCTCCAAGCACGGGCACCAGTGCAGGTCAATTTCTTCTATAAATCCCTCTCTCCAAACGCTCTGAACCCCAAAAGATGAGCTTGAGCCCTCAGCTTTTCCTTCAGACACCACAATTCCCTTATTTTAGGGCTCGTCCCGTTGCCCAGGGGTCTCGCTGTGCCCTGCTATTGCAGGACATCCCGAATTAAAAAAAAAAAACAACATTTTGGAGCTGGCAGGCAGCCCCAGGCAGGCGGGAGCACTGCTGGAAAATCCTGGCTGCTGGAGGAGCTGGATGTTGGAATCCTGCTGCCCCTGCCAGAGCTCACTGCTGGGAGAAGGTGCCGGAAAAACATCCGGGATCCAGCCGGCGTGGCCTTAATGAGCATCCCCCGCCTGGCCGGGGTAGAAATCTCGAGAAACAGGAAACTCCAGCATCCTGTTTGGCATCTCAGGGTGCAAACTGGCAGCAGGGACAAAGCCAGGGCGGCCGAGGGACACCGGACATGCACTGGGGACACGCACTGGGCACCGGCACGGGCTGGATGCTGGGCAGGGAACGAGTCTGGCACAGAAATCCTGTTCCCTGCTTTTCGCTGCTGCCGCGGGCTTCCATGGAACAGCAAAGCCCAAAGCACAGCTCAGCTGCGGTCCTGCTGCTGCAGGCTGGGCTCTGCACAGTCCCAGTGCCGCCTAAGGGGCATCCCCCGCCCTGGGGACAACGGGGAGGGCACCACTGGCACCGTGTCCCTGCCCCGGGGTGGCATCTCCCATCCACACCCGCTCATTCCAGCGGCTCCAACGCTCCACTCGTGCCGCCCCAGCCCATCCTTTGGGGGGCTGGCAGGGCTGGGAGCAGCCCAGCCGCTGATCCCGGTGTGTTCCTGCCCGCAGCCCCTCGTGGGAGCGCTCCTGGCCTGCCCATGGCTAGCAACAACACTGCTAGCATAGCACAAGCCCGCAAGCTGGTGGAGCAGCTGAAGATGGAAGCCAACATCGACAGGATAAAGGTGGGGATGCCTGGGAGCCGGCTCTGGGAAGGCTGGGAGGTGGTGGCTGCTGCCCAAAGCGCGTGGTGGGAGCTGGGATGTGGAGCTGGGCGGTGTTTGTGGGGGATGCTCTTCCCAGTGATCCCGGTGGTCCTGGATGGACAGTGGGAGACGGTCGCCCGTGGGATCATAGGATCCAGGAATGGTTTGGGTTGGGAGAGACCTTAAAGGCCATCTTGTTCCAACCCCCTGCCGTGGGCAGGGACACCTTCCACTATCCCAGGCTGCTCCAAGCATTGTCCAGCCTGGCCTTGGACACTTCCAGAGGTGAGAGGCAGCTGGAAGCATCACCTGGAGCCGTGCCAGGTGGTGGAAGGAGTGACTGTCCCCAAGGCATCTCAGCTCCTTGCTAAGAGCTTAAACCCAGGGAGAGGAGTGCTCCAGGGCTGGGATGAGCTCCGGTGGTTTGGGAGCTGCTGCCATGTCCGGAACACAGAGCGAGGTTGGTGGCTGAGGGCAGGAAATGCTGCTGTGGATGCTCCTGCCAGGGGATGCGTGGGAGAGCCAGCAGGGATGCTCCAGCCAGCCCTTGTCTGGTGAAGGATGGGGATGGGGGAAGGCTGGGGATGGGAACCCAGGCTGACAGAGCAGCTCAGAGCCCGCAGGTGAAGAACCAGCCCCAGCTGCCGCGGCGTCGGTCGGGTCCTCGCCTCGGATCTGACGTTCCCTGCCCAGGGATGCCGCCAGCCCTTCCCTGCTGGTGGCACCTCTCCGGGTGGGATGTCCCCTGTCCCTAACGCAGGGCTCCTCCTTTCCCAGGTGTCCAAAGCAGCAGCAGACCTGATGGCGTACTGCGAAGCCCACGCCAAGGAGGACCCTCTATTGACCCCCGTCCCGGCCTCAGAAAACCCCTTTAGAGAGAAGAAGTTCTTCTGCGTGATCCTGTAAAACCCTGGAGGAGCCTGACGGGCACTCAGGCCACCCTGAACACTGATGTAGAGTTTTTAGGAATGGGGGACGACCTGCTGGTCCGCAGAATTTAAACAAAAATCAGTAAAAAAACACGGCCTGGAAGCTACCGAGATGTGCATGTGTGTTAAAGAACCTGGCCACCTTTGGGGGAATCAGACGATCCGCATTGCGAGGCAAAAGATCCGAAGTCTGTAGAGTTGCCTAGAAAGAGAAAAACAAAACAAAACAAAAACAAAAACAAAAACAAAAACAAAAACAAAAAACAAAACAAAAACAAAAACAAAACCCCGTGTAAAGAATAAATCTGTGTAACTTTTCCCGCTCACAAAATTGTTCGATTGTCCCGTATTCAAAGCACCAGAGCTGTGCTGAGCAGAGTTTACCTGCTAAGGATGTGTGTAACCTTCTCGGAATGACGTTGTCGGTTTCTTTCCGAGCTAATCTCTTCGGTTTCAGCTGTCAGATATATAGCGACAGGTTCGGTGGCCGTGCTGTTAACTCAGTGTTTGGTCTTGTGCTTTTTCATTTCTGGCTGTAGCGTAGCAGGGGCGGGGGTTGAGGGGACACCGGCAGCTCCTGCCTGTCCCCCACGTGCTGGCAGCTCGGCAAACCCCGCTTTTTACCATTCCCTCTATGGTTAGCTTTGGTTCTGCAAGTGACAGTGGTTCCTGTGTCGTGCTTGGTGCTCCATACCCCCGTGATGACATTCAGTGGTAGTGCATGAGAGTTTGATTCCGTTCATCCGCCCCAGACTTTTCTTTTCTCGCGTTTGGCACCACGTGCTGGTGGAAGAAGCCGCAGGGAGGGAACAGAGGCGATTCTGAAAGCAAAGAGAGCTCCTGAGACGCCTTAGACGTGCCTAAAATGCCTCCTGCCGCAGGGCAGGTGCCGGCCCGGCTGCAGGGCGAGCCAGAAATCTGAAAATCAAAGCCGACCGCTTCTTCCTGGGTCTTTCCTTTCTCCCACACCTCTGTGCCTCTGCCCTCCTCCTCCTCGCTTGGTCCTGCTCTTCTCCCGGTAGCACTTCCTTCCCCCGGGGCTGGTCTGGAATGTTGCTGGGGGGTTGTTCAGTGCTGGGGTGCTGCTTTGTGGTGGGATGCTGCTCCTCCGTGGGATGCTGCTCCTCCATGGGATGCTGCTTTGTGGTGGGATACAGCCCCATGGTGAGATGCTGCTCCATGGTGGGACGCTGCCCCATGGTAGGATACTCCTCCACGGGATGCTGCTTTGTGGTGAGATGCTTCTCCTCCATGGAATGCTGCTCCATGGTAGCATTCTGCTCCGTGGTGGGATACTGCTTTGTGGTGGGATGCTGCTCCACCATGGGATTCTGCTCCATGGTGGAATGCTGCTCCATGGTGGGATACAGCCCCATGGTGGGATGCTGCCCCATACTGGGACGCTGCTCCATGGTGGGATACTCCTCCATGGGATGCTGGTCCATGGTGGGATACAGCCCCATGGTGGGATGCTGCCCCATACTGGGACGCTGCTCCATGGTGGGATACTCCTCCATGGGATGCTGGTCCATGGTGGGATACAGCCCCATGGTGGGATGCTGCTCCTCCACAGGATGCTCCTCCACTATGGAATGTTGCCCCACCACGGGATGCTGCCCCACCGTGGGATGCTGCCCCACCTTGGGATGCTGCCCCACCTTGGGATGCTGCCCCACCTTGGGATGCTGCCCCACCTTGGGATGCTGCCCCACCCCGGGATGCCGCGTTACGCTGGGATGCCTCTGCCCCTTCCCGCACCCCCCGCCTCTCCCATTCCCGCTGCCCCCTCACCGCGTTGGGAAGGGCCGGGGGAGCAGCCCCGGGAGCCGTGGGGTCGCCCCTTCACGGAGGTGCCTGATTCCCTGTTTACACACGGCCTGGGCTCCGGGCCAGGCTGGGGAGTCATTCCCAGGTCTGCTTCATCCCCTCCCGGCTCCCGGGGGACGCACGCCACCTTTCTGGGCTCCTCCCTGGGTCCATGCTTCTGTGGGTGCGGCTCGTCTCTCCTTTCTGCTGCTAAACACCTCCTGGCTTTCCCCGCCCACCTGTCCTCCCGGGAAACTTTGGGAATCACCCCTTTGGGAATCACAGCGTGGGGATTTACGTACAAAATGAGCTGGGTGTCACAAAGGGGTTTGGGGGTCTGCGGTGACCCTGCTGAACCAGTCCTGGATCAGATGTGAGCTTAAAAATTCCCTGTGGATCCGAGAGGGCAAAAGTCTTTATGTACCTTTTGGTGACTCTTTCTAGCCCGTAAAAAAAGTGCTTTTTGGTTTTTTCTACCTTTTCATACTCTTTTTCTAGTTCTTCTACGGACAAGGCCAGTTCTTCTCACGCTGGACTCCAAACTTTTGGCATCTGGGAATGTTTATAAGCCACGAGTAGCCTAGATGGTCCCAGCCCCCCCCCACCAAAATTCCCCCCAATTTTTGATCTTTTTACTACACCTCCCGTAGCTTTAGGATGAAGGGTGGGTGAAGTGGTTTGCTCTGCAGCCGGTTTCACTCCTGGTGTCACCAGGCAGAGATGTAAAAACCTCATCCCGGGTTTCGTCTTTTCTCTTTAATCCGATTTATTGCCACAGAGAGCGAAGCGCAGCCGGTCTGACCCGGGGCTCCCACCCCACCCCTTCTCAAACGCTGTCATAAAAGTGGTTTGTAGGAATTTTTTTAACGACTTTGCCTATTTTACAACTCGAACTCTTGGTAACTTAGACGACGAAATAAACCTGCATGGATACGGGGTGGGAGGGGGAGATTTTGAATTAACCCAGACTACTCATGGAAGGGGTTTTACGTCGCTGGGCTCGATTTTGTGTTGGTCGTGGTGCTGCCCTTGGTGTGCTGCCAGGTATTTCACCCCAGCATTTCTGTTTGCACAGACCTGCCTTTGTCAGCCAAGCAGAGATCGCCTGCCAACGTTGTTCCCCCTCCTCACAACAACAAAAAAAATCCCAGCCGTGCCTCCATCCCCATGCTGGATCTCCAGCCTGGTCTCACACAACATCCCACTACCCCCGGGCTTTTCAAGGAACAAAAATATCTGGAGTACTGGAAAAAGGACTTTTATTGTCTGCAGAGGTTGCTGGTGGCCAGCCTGGCTGCGGTTTGCCACCCTGCCAGCAGCAGGATTTTGGGGAGGGGGTGGTTGCAGGCGAAAGCCAGTCGTGGTGTAGCGCATCCCCGTCCCACATGGTCTGTGTACTCGTTGGAAATAAACTTTTGGATTTGTTTCAACCCTTTGGGGATGCTGCTCTGTGCGTGTCGACCTCCGGGCGGGCGGGATCCCGGCCTGGTTGGGGTTGGATGCAGTTCCCAGGGGGTTTTCCCTCTCAGGGAGGGTTTAGCGGGAGTTTTGGTGCCTGTCAGGGAGGGAAGCGAAGCCTCTTGGGGTTTCAGCAGCTTTTTGTTCCCTCAGGACGAGGCAGGTCAGGGGAGAACAGGCTCGTTCAGCGTGGGGCGTTGCTGCTTGCTCCGAAATGGAGACACCTAAAATTCCCAACTTCATTGTCCGTCCCTTCTCCCCTCTTCTCTTTCCTTCTTCTCCCAGCCCTGGCACTCAGCACAGGAGCAAATCCAGGGGAGGCTCGGAGCTGCTCTGAGGGCTGGAGCCCCTCTGCTCTGGAGCCAGGCTGGGAGAGCTGGGGGTGCTCACCTGGAGAAGGGAAGGATCCAGGGAGAGCTCAGAGCTCCTTGCAGGGCCTAAAGGAACCTCATAAAGAAGGACAGATTTTTATAGGGCCTGGAGTGACAGCAGAAAGGGTTTTAAACTAAAAAGGGGTTGATTCAGACTCAGTTATAAGGAAGAATTTTTTATGATGAGGGTGGGGAGGCCCTGGCACAGGGTGCCCAGAGAAGCTGTGGCTGCCCCTGGATCCCTGGCAGTGTCCAAGGCCAGGCCTTGGAGCAGCCTGGGATAGTGGGAGGTGTCCCTGCCCATGGCAGGGGGTGAAACTGGATGATTTTTAAGGTCCCTCCCAACCCAACCCGTTCCAGGATTCTGTGATTCCACGATTCTTCCTCATTCTACTGCCAAAACACCTCCTGATCACAGAATCAAACATCCTCTGCTCCTACCACATTCCCCACATCCTGAATTTTCCCTCCAGATTGACAGGACCCTCGGAGAGGGGAATATTTCCCCAGCAAAGCTGCTGGACACAGTTTGAGGCTGCTTGGCCTCAGCTCATTGCCGGGAACAAGGTGGCACCGCGGGTTCTGAAATAAAACCACCAGCACTGATCCCAGCCCGGATCCGTGTCGATATTCCACTTTTCCAAGCATCTTGAGGAGCAGCCAGACCAACTCCCAGCCCCTCCATCCTTTCCCGTGCCCATCAGAGCAGCTTGAAAGCAAAATGGTGTCGCTGGGAAGCAACGAGCCAAGCCTCTCCTCGCCTGCCAGGCAGCTCAGCTGCTCCAAACCTCCCTGGCCCCCCTCCAGCTCCAACGCCTTGCTCCCTTCCATCCTCACCTCCCCTGGAGCAGCAGCAGCACCTCGGAGCTGGCAGGATGTGCCGAGCAGGAGGAGCTGTGGAGCTTCCACGGAGAGCGTGGGCGAGACGCTGCTCCCAGCCCTGCGCCGGAGCCAGGCCCTGCCCGGCTCCCTAATGAGCATAAACCCGTCTGCACTAATTGCATTCATTAGCTGCAGGCCCGGCAGCTCTGCGGCGGGGAGAGGAGGAGCCCGAGCCATCTCCTGGGTAGGGATTTGTCCCGTGTGCTGCAGCAGGAAGGGTTTGACCGGCCAGGGAATGAGGGGATCCTCAAATCCGCGGTGAAATCCAGGGATGGGTGGGGAATGGCTGCTCTGAGGGCGATGAAGGCAGGAGGGGCAGAGAGCGGAGGTTTCACGGCCTCCATCCTCGTTACCCTTGGTGGCCTGGCCAGGGCGTGACACTCGTGTGGCTGAGGGCGCCGTGGGGATGGTCCCGAGCTCCTTTTATCCGCGCTGGAGTTGCTGTGCCTGGCCTGCTGCGTTCCCTGTCCCTGCTGGCCCGTGGTGGCTCCAGCCGGGAGGTGGGAGAGCGACACTTCCTCAGGAACTGCAGCAACAGGACAAGGAATAACGGGTTCCGACTGAAAGAGTGGAAGTTTAGGTTGGGTATATGGAATTCCTGGCTGGGAGGGTGGGCAGGCCCTGGCACAGGGTGCCCAGAGAAGCTGTGGCTGCCCCTGGATCCCTGCAAGTGTCCAAGGACAGCCTGGACGGGGTTTGGAGCAACGTGGGACAGTGGGAGGTGTCCCTGCCCGTGGCAGGGGTGGGACTGGATGGGCTTTAATGTCCCTTCCATCCCAAACCATCCTGGAATTCTGGGATTCCATGAAAACTGAAGGAAGCTGAGGTGACAGGGAGTCCCTGCCCTGCTCAAACCATGCCAGGAAGAATCTGGAGCAGATCCAGTGGACGGGAGAGGAATGACCCTAAAGGGAAAGGGAGGCAGAAGCGCCCCTGGCTCCCCCTGAGGCCGTGGAAGGGGCTGGCTCATCCCAGTGCCAGCTGGAGCGCTGGGAAGGGCTGGCACGGAGGGAAATGTCAGGATGAATATTGCATCGGCTCATCACGCCCGGCTGCCTGCAATGTGCCACCCCAGCCCCGCGGCGCGGGGGGACGGGGGCGGCCTTGCTCCCAGCCGCAGCTCATCGCCTTTTCCAGGGAAAACCGGCCGGGAAATAAACCTTCAGTGGGCAGCGCTCACCTGGCGGCTCCCCAGTACGGATCATCGCTCACCAGTGCTCCCCAGTGCTCCCCAGTACAGCACAGTGCTCCCCAGTGCTCCCCAGTACAGCACAGTGCTCCCCAGTACAGATCATTGCTCACCAGTGCTCCCCAGTGCTCCCCAGTACAGATCATTGCTCTCCAGTACAGATCATTGCTCACCAGTGCTTCCCAGTGCTCTCCAGTACAGATCATTGCTCACCAGTGCTTCCCAGTGCTCCCCAGTACAGCACAGTGCTCCCCAGTACAGATCATTGCTCACCAGTGCTTCCCAGTATAGCACAGTGCTCCCCAGTACAGATCATTGCTCACCAGTGCTTCCCAGTATAGCACAGTGCTCCCCAGTACAGATCATTGCTCACCAGTGCTTCCCAGTATAGCACAGTGCTCCCCAGTACAGATCATTGCTCACCAGTGCTTCCCAGTATAGCACAGTGCTCCCCAGTACAGATCATTGCTCACCAGTGCTTCCCAGTGCTCCCCAGTACAGCACAGTGCTCCTCACTACCTCCCAGTACAACTCCCAGTGTTCCCAGTACAGCTCAATGCTCCCAGAACTCCCCAGTACAGCTCAGTTCCCCCAGCACAGCTCTCCAGCATAGCTCTCAGCGTTTCCAGCGCTCTCAGCACAGCTCCCAGCACTCCCAGTACAGCTCCCAGCACTCCCAGTACAGCTCCCAGC
>VXBT01002621.1:37686-57601 GCA_013400235.1 Oriolus oriolus
CAAATAACGGGATTTGGGGTCAGCGAGCGAGAGGAGTCAACAGCGAAGGGACAAAATGTGCAGCCGCAATGTTTATGCTGTGTTTTTTTGGGGAGGAATTGGGGTTAATGTTGCACGTGTCGTGTTTGTCCGGAAAACAGAGTTAGGAACTGCAATTTCTTTGTTATTTTTTCACCTGTCTTTCTTTGCTTGATAAGTTATAATTGTATTCCCAATGAAAACAATCTCTTGGCTGATGCCTTTTAATGAGGTCAGTCAGTTACAGCCAGTTTGAAAAATAAAAAACACTCGGGCTTGATTTTTGGTCGGAGAATACACAATTTCGGTAGGCTTTATATATGATCCAATTCCTACAAATCTTGATGCCTCTGAGCACATATATATGGGGTTTTAATGGTAAAAGTGCTCAGAGGCATCACGATTTGTGGGGTTTTAATGGTAAAAGTGCTCAAGAGGCATCAAGATTTGGGTTTTAATGGTAAAAGATTTGGGTTTTAATGGTAAAACTGCTCAGAGGCATCAAGATTTGTAGGAATTGGACCCAAACTTAAGATATTGGTTCATTCCTGCCTCGTCCCCTCCTCCCCACAGATGAAACAGAGTTCAGGAATTTCATTGTCTGGCTGGAGGACCAGAAAATCAGGCACTACAAGATCGAGGACCGAGGGAATTTGAGGAACATCCACAGCGATGAGTGGCCCAAATCCTTTGAGAAGGTATTTCCCTGCTCCAAACCAGTGCTGGTGCAAATGATCTTTCAGAGCTGCTGTAGCTGTGGCACGGAAATAACTCGGAAATAATTGGTCCTGTTGGTGAACTCTTACATTTCTAGGAATTTAAATGCGTTTTTGAAGCCAAACTGGGGGGAGTTTCATTACAACGGGAGAGTTTTGTGCGTAGCTTTCCCTCAGCTTTGTTTGTTCAGTAGGTGGAGTATCCATCCCAATCTGGTTTTTTTGGTTTTTTTGGCCTGATTTGATTCAGCTCTTGAAGCAGAAAGAAGATTGACTGCAAATAAACGGGTTTTTTTCCTGCATTCGTGCTTCTCCCCTACCTAAAGGAGGGGGAGGAGGCTCCTGCAGGCCTTGCCAGAGTGTGGGGGAGAATTCCTGCAGCTCATCCCTGCACCTCCTGTCATTCCAGATGGATTTTCTGGATCCACACGGACGCTGGGCGATCTCCTCTGTGCTCCTGAGCGTTTGCAGTCACCGCCGGGCTCTTGAGCTTTTCCTCTTGGTTCCCATTTCCCTCCTCTCTAATTTCCAGTGCCCATTCATCCCACTTTTTTTCCCCTCCTGGAATCACTCCCTGTGCTCACTGCCCGGGAGCTGCAGCGCTCAGGCCTCGCAGGGGGACCTGAATCATTCCAATATCCTGTAGGTAAATGGAAATATCTGGAATTCTGCTGCTGTTGTGGTGTCAGTGGTGCCTCTCCTGGCTTGGTGAGAGTGTCCTCTCCATGATTGCCAGGGAATCCCTGCTTTTCCTGCCCCCCTGGCATCCTCTGTGTGGCACTTCTGCCCCTCCAGCCAGGGGACACAAGGGAATGTCACCAGTGCTGGTTTTTGGGAGCCTCGGCAGCAGCCAGGGCTGGGTCTCGTGTTCTGGGCTCAGAAGGGCACACACAGAGCCTCAGCCACTTTTTGCCCCCTCTCTTGTTTTACAAAATCGCTGGGAAAGGGAAAATGATTTCTTCTGCTGCTCCAGGGAATCCTCTGGTTTGTGGATTCGCTGGAATCTTTCCACTCTGGAAGCCTTAAGTGGCTTCATTCCCAGTGGGAAGATTTTGCTCCGGTTTGTTCCCCCTTCCCTTGTTCTGTTTGCTCTGTGACACGAGCAGAGAGCAGAGCAAGGGGGTTTGGGCTTCTGTGGGTGCAGCCTGACAATAAATAACAATCACTGAAAAGAAAATGCCATTGCCAGGTGTCGGATTTGGTTTGGGATTGGGACGCTCCCACACGGATCGGATGCCGCAGCAGGAATTTCGCAGCGACACCTCTTGTTAATTAAGATTTTCTGTGCTCCCAACTGATCCATCCAGGTCACTACAATCTGTTTGTTTTCTCTTCTTTTTTGCTCCCCAGTACATGAAGGATGTGAACTGTCCCTTCAAAATCCAGGAACGACAGGAAACGGTGGATTGGCTTCTTGGCTTGGCTGTGAGGCTGGAATATGGAGATAATGGTACAAGGGAATTCATTTGATGTCTCAAAATGGGAGGGAAATGGGGGTTTCTGATAAATTCCACAGAATCCCAGGATGGTTTGGGTTGGAAGGGAGCTTCAAGATCATCCAGTCCATGGGCAGGGACACCTCCCACTATCCCAGGCTGCTCCAAGCCCCATCCAGCCTGGCCTTGGACACTCCCAGAGATCCAGAGGCAGCCACAGCTTCTCTGGGATTTCCATTCCAGGGCCTCCCCACCCTCCCAGCCAGGAATTCCTTCCCTTTGGTTTGGAAAGGCCGTTTCCTCTCGGCAGCATTCCCAGCGCGGGGTCGCTCCCTCCGTTCCTCGGCGCGTCCGTTCCGCGTTCCATTTCCCTTGGAGGCAGTTTCACCTCAAACCTTTATTGTCCAAGACGTGCTGCCCCCCGTGCTTTGGGACAGCTCCACCCACTGCAGTGTCCAGCCCTTCCTGGGAGCCCGGCTAGAGCTGGGAATTTGTGAGCAAGGAGCCAAACGTGTCGTCTCCTCCTCGAAGTCCTCCCGGATTTTCTTGCTGTTTCCTCTGGAAATTCACAGGGAGATTTGGATTGAAAGGAACCTGTAATGACCTTCCAGTCCAACCCCCTGGGCAGGGCCACTTCCAAGCAGGCCAGGTTGCTCCAAGCCCCATCCAGGCTGACCTGCAGCACTTCCACAGAGGATGTCCTGCACTTGTGCAGGTGGCTCAGGTAGCGCTTCAGCAAGTCGGGGTTTTCCTTCAGCTTGGAGAGCAGCTTGGAGGTCTTGCAGGAGCATCCATCCTTCCTGCCAGAGCTCTGGAAAGCACAGGGTGTCAGCGTGGTGACGGGGACAGAGGGACCTCAGGCCTCTCCTGGAGAAACTCAGGCCTGGCTGGGCTGCCCCAGGGAGCAGGTGGTGTGGGAATTGTGGGATGGTTTGGGTTGGAAGATCCCTTAAAGCCCAGCTCATTCCAATCCCCCAGGAATGCTCAGCCTGTCCTGGTTTTCTCCTCGTGGCCCACACCCACCTCTGCCTGCTGGGGCTGGGGCAAAGCCTGGGAAGGACCTTCCTTGTCCCCGTGGCCACCTGGCACCGCCCTCCTGCCCTTCCCCCCTCCCTCACCTTCTTCCAGCAGTTCCTGGCTTTCCTGCCGAGGAAAACCACCAGGAGCAGCAGGCCCAGGGCTGGGATGCTCCAATAAAGCAGCTCAGGCGTGGTGATGCCCTTGTGGGCAGCGCCCTTCTCCTCCAGCTCCAGGGGAGGCACGTCCCACACCAGGGTGGCCCAGGAGGGCGGGCACGAGCGGGTGCTGCTGCCGGGGTAGAAGCAGCTGAGCCCGAGGGCCACAAACAGGAGCTGCTCCAAGCTGGGCATCCCTGGAATCCCTCCCTGCTCAGGCCATCCCTGTGTGGCACCCGGAGCTCAGCGGGGTGGGAGCTGTCACCCCGGCTGTGTCCCCGCGCGCGCTGCGATGTCACAGTGATAAATTCCGACCTGCGCCGCGGGGTGCCGCGGGCAGGGACCCCTTCCCCTTCACAAACTCACGCTGCTTTTAAAGTTTTCATCGAAATCAGGCCATGCCAAAAGCACATTTCGCTTCTTTAAAAAACAAGCCACGATTTCACTGCTTGTTTCCGACCCGCTGTCGCTCTTCAGCTCCCCTGGGACTGGAGCGGCATCGTTGCATTTGTTGTTTTATTTTGGGTATGGCCAATCCCATTGTAGGTATTTATCCCCTTCTCCCCGTGGGATTGCCTTTGTGAGAACTTCACTCTGAAGTGTATTAAAGGCATTATATTTAGTACTGCATTTCTTCACAGAAGTTATTCTTAGACCCCTTTTTTTTTCTTTTTTTTTTTTTTTTAATGAGGAGTAGATGTGGAACCCTTGGGAACTAGGACAAGGTTATGGAAAAGTGGAGTTAAATCTCCCCAGTCACAGCAGTTCCATCTCCTTGTGGAGAGGGTGGGAATACAAACGTGGTGGCAAAATAACAGCAGCCAAAGTGTTGTTTTTCCATTACCTTCAATTCCTGCAGGGCTGAGCCCTGCCCAGGACAGGGATGGGATATAAATACCTGGGATCTCATGATGGGCAAAATGAGCTGCCCGTTCCTTGGGATTGTGTGAAAAGGGAGGAGTCAGGAGATCCCGCCCTCCAAAGGTTTGGAAGAGCCCTGTGTGAGCTCAGCTGGGTGCTGGGAAACAAACCCCGAGCTGGGAATGTTTGATTTGCCCGTCAGGACCAACATCACCCCAGAACTGTTGATCCCTGTGCTCCTGCTGGGGGCAGAGGGAGCTGCTGGGTTGGAAAAGTGGCAGATGGAGATGCAGCTTGTCCAGCCTTGTGGGGTGAGGCTGTACTGCTCCTGCCCTGTATAAAAGTGTGGGGCAGGCTCTGAGGCTGCTCCTGGCATCTCTCTGCAGGTGGGAGAAGCTCTTAGGGCAGCTCATTGGAGTGGCAGCTTTGGGATCACTGATGGGGAGCTCCAAAATCTCCCATTTATAAACCCACAAGGCTCTTGGGCAGTCACCAGGCCCCAAAAATCCAGCTGGGACACCACAGCTCCGTGCTGAACTGTGACTTGGTTCTTTTTTGCTGTTAGTCCTGATGATTTTCGTGTTTTCCTCTTTGTTTTGCAGCTGATAAATACAAGGATTCCACCCCTGATGGTGCTAAAAACACGGAGAACGCAGCAAAAAATGCAGAGCCGCTGATTAACCTGGATGGTGAGTGTGCCACAAGCTCCTGGGTGGGAATGTGACTGGAAGCTGGTTATTCCTGGGATGCAGATTTTTTTAAAGCCCCATTTAAAGCTTTAGGAATGCAGAGAGCTGAACATTTTTTTTTTTTGCTCTGTAAATCAAAATTACTTATTGTAGGTGAGGGAGAAAAAGCAAGATGCCTTAAAAAAATAAAAATATCCAAGGAAACATGATGGCAGGCTGGCTACTTCCATGCTGTCAGGAATTTTGTGTTCAGACTTCCCCAGCTGTTCCTGTCATGATGATTTAAATTTTTTCTTTTTGCCTTCTGGGCGCAGTCACAATAAATGGAAGTGGTGGGAAAGAGCTGCTAAAATCAACCTTCAGTCTCCCGAGTCTTTTTCCATTCCTCCATCACAAAAAAGGCAGGATTTGATCCTGCTCTCACCCAGCAGCAGAGCTCTGCAGGGTTAAAGATGCACAGAAGAGAATATCTGCCTGTAATTTGCTTTATTTTCAAGCCTTCACCTGGTTCTGTAGCCCGGAGCTGATCGCTCTGTGGCCAAATTAAAAGTGTTTCCTCACTGCTGTGTATCCATGGCTTTGGAATCGTGGAATTAAGATTGGAAAAGCCCTCTTAAGATCACTTGAGTCCAACAATTAACCCAGCACTGCCACATTCACCGCTAAATAACGTCCCCAAGTGCCACATCCTTGGTTTTTTTGAGCACTTCCAGGGACGCTGAGGAATTCCCCTTGCCCAGCCTTAAAAGCAATCCAGTACCATGGAGTCAGGAAGCCAATTCTGCCTGCTGGAATCAGTTCAACCAAAACAAATTACCATTTATTGTTCATGATAATCCATATTTTCCCAGTGAATAATCCTGATTTCAAGGCTGGAGTGATGGCTTTGGCTAATCTGCTTCAGATCCAGAGACATGATGATTACTTGGTGATGCTCAAGGTGAGTTTCACGCTTTTCCCACCTCCTTTTTTTCCTTTCTTTTCCCCAGTGCCTGGTGTGTGTTCATAGCTCGAGGTGCAGTTACTGATAAATAGGAATTTTTAGGCAAAAATAGGGAAAAAAAAAAAAAACAACCCAATCCCTCTGTGTCTTTTCAAGCAGATAAGAACACAGAAGATAAATCCTGGAAATTCATGCAGGGAATGGTCAACAATTTTAGCTGAGTTCCTTAAGGATTATGCTCAAAGGAGAAGGTTCTGTTCCAGTGCTAGAAATTAAGAGGAACTTGAAAATATAAAAGTTAATGATGCCAAGGATGTTTTAAAACAACATCCAAGGGAGGAGCTGCAGTTAAAAGTCTCCTTTTTCTTTTGGTCCTGTAAACTATTTACTCCATGTCATTATTCAGTTTAATTTCATTTTGACAACTAAGTAATGCTTTTAAGTGCCCTAAATAGGCTAATTAATTTTCTAAACCATCTTTTTTTATGCCTTTAAGAAAACTTCTGGCTTTGTGGTGGAACTGTATGGATGTTGGGTCAAACCCATACTGTGTTTTTTAAATAAAAAGCACATTATTGATGAGAGTGTAACAATCCCAAGTTCCTACTTAATCCTGTCATAATATGGGAATAAATTTCGTTTGGTTTGGCATTAAAATAAAAGCATTTCACTGAAAAAAACCCCATAAAGTTCTGTTCATCACAATAGTTGTGATATTTGCTAAACTTATTTTGGAGAACCCAAAAGCTGTGGGGTATTGAAGTTTATTTAGTGTAAGTCTGTAACTGTTGGAAGAGTATTATGGGAATTTATAATGGTTTCTTAAGGAATTCTCAGCCTGCAGTTATTCCATCCATTTTTTTTCTCCTTCTCTCCAGTGTGGTTTCCTACTTTCCCTTCCCAAAATTTCCTTCTTCAATCTCTAAGGAGCGTGGAGCTCTCCTACATCAACCCCCTACAAAAAAAACCACCTCAAAACCCTATAAAAAAGCAGTGAAAAGGGATATCAGGTAGGGAGAGGAGACCCTGGGAATGGTGATGTTGAGGATTTGCAGCATAAATGAGGTCAGCTCTTACCAAAAATCCTTTAGATCTTTTCCCAGGATTTTCTCAGGGCTGGCAAACTTTACTGGGTGCATCAGGGTATAATTCTGCATAAATGTATTTCTAGTTCTGTCCCTGTTTTCCACATTTCCAGTCTCACTCTTTTTCAGACAGATTTGGGCAAAACCAGCCTGAATTTTCTTGCTTTTCATTCCAGCAAGAGTAGATTCCTGCAGTGAAAATCCACGTTCCAGGAGCAGTGCAAAGCTGCTTTTGGGGTTGAGATGATGACTTTAGAAAGTGTCACTCAAACTCTTTGATTCTCCACCACAACAAGCAGGTTTGCAGGGAATTTCTGATCCCTATCCAGGCTTGGACACTGAGGAGTGGATGTTTTGGGAGGGTGCAGGCACACCACAGACATCTGGCCGGGGTGAGCGGAGATTTAAATCCCGTTTTCCTCCTTTAAATCTGGCGAGTTGGATCAGAAAGCATCCGCGGGACACAGCGGGATATCCCATTTCCTAATGCCAAAGGCACTTGGAATTCTCTTGCACAAGGTCTGCTTTAACTGCTGGAATGAAACTCCCCATCAAATCATTCCTTTGTCCAGGCCACTTCCTCCAGGCAAAGATTTCTAGAAGTTATTTCAGTGGCAACTTTCTGGTATCAGCTCAACTTCGATCATGACCAAAACTGGGAGAAATCCTGGCCGAGCTGCTTCTGTCACATTTGGCTGCTCGTCAGGGAAAATCTGGGCAATGTGTGTGACAGAGCCAGTTCTTCTTCCCTCTGGAGATCTGCCTGCATGGTGTTCCTGCAGTTATTTTGGGAGGCATTTGGAGCTGGAGGTATCAGTCCCTGATAGCTCTGATCGGATTTCACCCCGCGCGCCGGAGCCGGGGGAAACAGATGAGCACCGGGATTGTCAAAGTCAAGGCTGGCTCTTGTTCCCAAGGTTAAAATTAATTCATTTCAGCTCTCAGCCTTTTCCAAACCTGCCTGGGAAGTCTTGCTCCTGGTTTCTCTGCGTATGGGAAGTGGTTCGGTGCCTCCTGAAAGGTGCTGGTGGCAGGATTTCCTTCCCAAGGCAGGATTTCCTTCCCGGAGAAGCTGCATTGCTGCAGAGTTAAAGGCGTGAGAACTCAGGAAAATAAGATTGGTGCTGCTGCTCTGGGGTTTGTGATCAGCTCATTTTGGAATCATGGATTTGTTTAGGTTGGAAAAGACCTTTGAATCATCGAGCCCAACCATTCCCCCAGCACTGCCAAGGCCACCACTGCCTCGTGTCCCCAAGTGCCACATCCACATGGCTTTGCAATCCCTCCAGGCTTGGAGATTCCACCACTGTGAAACCTTTTCCAATGCCTGTCCACTCTTCCCAGGAAGAATTTTTCCCTCCTATCCAATCTGAACCTCCCCTGGCACAGCTTGAGGCCGTTTCCTCTTGTCCTGTCTCTCGTTCCCTGCGAGGAGATCCCAATCCCCACCTGGCTGCTCCCTCCTGCCACCCTCCTGAGCCTCCTTTTCTCCAGGCTAAAAATCCCAAGCTTTCCAGGCTATTCCTTGGATTTTGCAGCTTCTGTCCCAGCAGTGGCTGGAATTAATGGTGTGAAATCCATGTCCTTGTCACTCGTGGTTAAGCTGCCTCGCACACCTGGCTAAGATCCGGCGTGCCGAGATGATTCCTAAATGGAAAGCTTTAAAGGCTGGAAGAGTTTTCCAAAGAAGAATCCTTCGCAAAACTGGCTTTCAAGTTATAATTTTGGCTCCTTTTCCCCTTGGAATGGTTGAGGAATGCCTCAAGAGGTGAATTAATTCCTGTCCTCTTTCCCTGTTTTTCCCAGGCAATTCGGATTCTGGTTCAGGAGCGCCTGACGCAGGATGCCATCGCCAAGGCCAGCCAGTCCAAGGAGGTTTGTACCCACACTGCTCATGGCCAGGGTTAATTATTCCATGTTAATTAATGAAGATAAAGGTCTGTCCCCTCAGCCAAAACCAGTTCTGTTCCAACATTTCATTCAGGAGAGTGGAGGAAGCTTCCTTTATCCCACCCATCCCGATTCCAGCAGATCCGGGGGATTATGGAGAGCAGCACACAAAGCTCCTTTTGTTCCCCTTGCATACAAATCTCACCTGTGTGAGAAATCGTGGAATGGCTCTTACCTGAGCTGTTTTCCAGAGGATTATCCTGACTGTTCAGTGCAGCAGACCTGTAGTGTGAGGGGAAATGCACAACCTGGCTTTTCCTTGGAATTAACAGCACAGGCTGCATAAAGAGGTTCAGACATTCCTTGTATGGAATGTTTTGCTTCCTGTGGACGCCTCATATGTGTTGGGATGCTGGAAATGCAACTCCTCCCTCCTCTCTTCCCCAAAAGAAGGAGCGGGGAAGGAAATTTCTGCCCTTAAACTCAGATTTTGCAGAATTCTTTGGTGACCACGAGCTGTCTGTTGGAAAGATGTTCCAGGGGTTGCCTGGAGGTTTTCACTTTGTGATTTCCTCAGCATTCCAGATCTTCTCTCCAGCGTTTGGCAGAGCTGGGAAAGGCTGGGAAAGGCAGCCTCACCTGCCCTGCAGGTGTATGAGTATGAATGTCCCTGCTAAAGCAGCTGGATCTGCTCAAAGAGCCCAAATTCCTTCATTTTTTTTGGCAGCTGCTCACAACAATCCATAATTGATTGATTGATTGATGGATTGATTGATTCTCATCACCCTGCTGATGGTGTTTTCCAAATGGGAATCCCAGGTGCTTCTGCAATTGCCAGAAGCATTGGAAGGGTAAATCAAAGCTTTGGACTTTTAAATCCATAAAACTGTTCAAAGAGCAGGAAAACAGGAAAGCAGCCGAGCCCGTTGTCTTCATTTTAGGTTCTGTAATGTTAATAAAAAGCAGCTTTTAGTTGATGTTTTGGGAGCTGCACAACTGGGATCGAAATGGGATTTTCTTGGAGGAGCAGGGAATTTTTTTTCCTGCCGGGGAATTGTTCATTCCTGATCGGTTTTCAAAGCATCAGCGGGGCTGAGATGTCTCTGTCTGGGATGTAATCCCTGGGAGTGTGTTTTCCTTAGGAATGCCACATTCCAAGGGGTGTGGAGAAAAAAGGGGGTGGTGATGGTTAGAGGCAGGAAAATCTGTGCCAGGAGGGACCATCAACATCATCCCCTGTGCCAGGGGAAAGGAAGGAAATGTCTCCAAAGCAGAGAGGATGGCTGGGTTGGGAGTAAAAAAAAGAAAGGAAAATTCGATCCATTCTTCAGGTTTTGACTGATTTGTTCACGGCCAAAATTCGGTGCAGCGTTCATAGATGGAATTTTTAGGGAATGAGGCTGGAAATGAAGTTGTCTGTGCAGTTCCTGATGGAAAGATGCTCTTTTTTTTTAGTTTATTCCCTGTTGGAAGCTGCTGCACCAAGGATCACGAGCTCGTTGTATTTGTAGGATGGGCTGGGGGGGGATTCCAAAGGCAGCTTCCCCAAGAAAAGGATCAAACTCAGGGATTGGGGGAAGAAGGGAGGGTGAGGAATCTGCTGCTGCCAGGTGACACTGGAGGAACCTCGGGGAGTTCATCCACGAGGAAATGTGAGGGGAAAAAAAGACAAAATTGACACCATTTTTTTTCCTGCTCGTGTGACTCGAGGACACCCCAGGCTGGCAGGGAGCTCTTTGGAACCTCAAGCACAAACCTCACGTCTTAAAAAAAATCCGTGTAGGAAGCCTGGTATTTCTGGAATCTTCCTGAAGTGGCTTCAGTGGCATTTTTATCACCAATCTGGATTTTTAGGATTGCGGTTGAACGTGGATTTTACTGTAAAAACCATGGAAAAACCCCACTTTTTGCGAACGAGTTGCAGCCAGCAGTTTGTGTTTAATGTGTGTTTTGATCAGCTCAGATTCTTTTGTTGTTTTCCATGTGTGTAAAAGCCTTTAAAGGAAATTTTCACTGCCTAAAAGCTTTACAGCCCCATCACTGCAGAAATTAATGGTGTCGAACCCCAATGTTTTTGTTGTGCAAAATGCAAAGTATTTGGCAAACGCTGAAAAAAAAAAAAACAACTTAGCGAGGGCAGTAAAAGCAAATGCTAAGATTTGGAATGTTTAAATCTGATTTGAAGTGCATTTTGGAGCTCCCTGAGTAATGATTTAGTGTGACCACTCCTCTGCAGCTGGACAGGGCAAAGGAAACAGAGCAATGCTTAGAAAGGACCACGAATAAACTTTGCCTTGGAGTGTTTTAGCAGAGAAAACGTTTGGAAAACAGAAATATTTCACTTTATTCCTAAGCTTAACACTTGAGCAGATGCTTCTGGGGATGTTGTGAGCTCAGCAAAGCTCGGTTACAGAGAATCCTTGCAGCTCTTTGCAGGCAGCCCCTGCTCGAAGCCTGGCAGCTGTTGAAAGGCAGAAGTTTCTAAGAAAGCCCAGTTTTATTTTCCTGGGAAGCTGCTGGATTGGGGGATGGCTCCCAGTGCTGCTGTTGGCCTTTTAAGGATTGAATGCAGGCACTGTGTATCCAGTGGGGGATTCTGAAGCAGGGAGGTTTTTCCTTAATAACGCTCCGGGTTTGGCGTTCCAGGACACGAAGGGAGTTGTTCAGTCCACCACGGTGACTTTTCAGACCTGTCACACATTTTTATGTAATCAAACCCCGTATCTTCTCCCCCAGTTACCTGCTGCGGTTTGATTTTATTTAGCAAACCTCTAAAATGACATTTTTGAACATCTTTTTTTTCCTCATTTTCCAGGGTCTGCCTGTTGCCCTGGAAAAGCACATTCTTGGATTTGACACGGGAGGTGAGCGCTGCTCCTAATGTGACTTTTAAATGGGAGTGTTTGCCTTTGACAAAGTTATTACTGTCAAACCCAGAGCTGATGTGGGCAGTAAAAAACCCCGGAGTGGAAAGAATTCCTCCCTCCCAGCTGGTTATTTACGAGCACTCCTGAGCATTTTGGGTTTGGAACAGCAAAGCCCAGATCCGAGCTGTTTGGAATCTGTTTAAATAACAGCTTTTAATGGCAGCCCGAGGAATGCATCCCGCTGTTTGTAAATCCTGCTGCTACCAGCAGAGGACAGCTGTGCTGCTTCCATGGATTTCAGCTGCCTCTTTTCCCTAAAATCCCATCCAGGCAGCTCAAGTTGGCGTGACCTGATGGATTATGGATAAGGAGCAGCCAGGTGACCTGGGGCTCCGCGGGGCTGGCTTCACTTTGGCTCCACGGCTCCTAAATCGCTCTCGGAATGTTTCACACCAACCTCAGCGTGGGAGGTGTCCCTCCCATGGAATGAGATGATCCTTAAGGTCCTTCCTGCCCAACCCAGCCTGTGATTCCCTCATTCCCCGACCCTGGGCTGCAGGAAGCTGGGGAAGGTTTGGAGGCCAGCCCATCCACTTTAGCAGCAGGGAAAGTTGTTCCTTATTTCCAACCTGGAAACCACCAGCAGGAACCAAGTGCAGAGCATTAAAACTTCCCTAAATCGCTCCTGTGAGCTGAAAAGGATGGATAAAATGATGGATAAAATGCCAACTCCTCTCTGTGCCCCTCCCCAGATGCTGTCATCAACGAAGCTGCCCAAATCCTCCGCCTGCTGCACATCGAGGAGCTCCGGGAGCTGCAAACCAAAATCAACGAAGCCATCGTGGCTGTCCAGGCCATCATTGCTGATCCCAAGACTGACCACAGACTGGGAAAAGTGGGGAGATGAAGGGATGAAAGCCTTTAGCCTCGGGTGTGCTTAGTGCAATTAGGAGCCACATACGGCTCCCACTCTGGCATGCAGTTCGAAACAGGATTAATTTGCCTGTTTGGAGTGAAAACAGGAAATTGAATTCTGACTTCTGATGAATTACCGGGTTGTTTTTTTCTTTAAATAAATGAAATTGAGGAAAACAAATTGTTCTGGTGAGCTCTGAGTTGGCAAATAGGACTTTTTTTTGGTTTTTTCTGTGTCTCTTTTTCATTGTGTTTGGCTTTGTGGTGAGGGGAATGTTACATAAAATCTTCTTTTCCTGAGGTCCTGCCCTGGGAACAGCTTGCTCCTGGCTTGCTTGCTGCTTCCCCGTGCTGAAATATTCCTCTGCCACTGAAATATTGAAAAACCTGAATCCAAAGGGAAACTTAAACCAACCTTTTTTATTCAATTATGGAAGTAACCTAGAAAAAGTGAAGCATTACAACATAACTGGTATTTCTGAACATGTATCGGTCTACACTGGGCAGGTCTAGGATGGCACTTGGGAGACCCAACAAGCATGAACAGATCAATTCTAGCATATTCTTCTAATATAAATACTAAAAGACATGCATGGAGGCAGTGGTGAAAACACAGAATCATCCTCTGGAAAAATCTTCAATGCCTTTGCCATGTCCCATCCCCGCTCCGCGGGATTTCGGAGCGCGCGCGGTCTCTGTCTTCAGGGCTGTTGGTGATTTAGACCCAGCAATTTACTGCATCCACAGCTTCCCACAGGCACTTGGTTTATTTTGGATAAAAGGACCTCTTGGTCAGATTGTCAGAACGATGAAAAACGAATCCATTCTTCTTCCTCCAATAAAATAAAACATTGGAGTGAAAAAAAAAAAGCTACATTTTAAATCTCCTTGCACGAAGCAAGAGTTGGAGTCATGGCTTGAGCTTCCCAGGACCTGGGTTTTTTTTTTTTTGGTGATATCTCAACGTTTTCTGCTTGGTAAACAAATACAGTAGTAAAGTCTTTGAGGTATAACTGAAAAATACTTGAAAATCTTTTGCAGGGAAGCGGGGTACTTCATTGGCCTCGGTGAGGGACTTTTCCCCCCTTGTATGCAGTGACAGTTCTGTGGGTCTGAAACTCTTCTGGGTGCTAAGATTGTTGTTTCCTTGGAGTTGTTATTTCCTGGCTGCGGGGAGAAACGGAGATTTTTAGCGTGTCAGGCAGCCAGAAGCCACCAGAACTCACAAGGGGATGGGGGCTGGGGTGGGTTTTACCTCCAGGGCAGTAGGGATAAACTGCTGTTATTCCATAGAGGTGGGATCGCTGCTCTGGAAGATACTCGTCAGTGAAGGAGCCCGTTTCTTTATTGACAGCTATCACCCCATCCCTGGTGAAAAAAAGGGGGAGAAGTGTTTTATTCACCTATGAAACTTCAGGTTTTTCCCCTTTTTATGTGTGTTTTAAGACCAGGCAGCTGAAAAGCTTGGTCTGAACACCTGCAGGACAAGTGGAAAGAAATTTGCCCCGTCAAATCCTCCTCCAGCTCATTCAGTGCATTTCTCTGCGGTGATGCAGCCACAGAAAAGAGCCTTCCAAGGAGAGATGATCTCCCTGAGAGTCTCCTCCAAGCGTGGCAACTCCCTTAAGTGTTTGTTGTAATGTAAGACTGGATGGGAGTTGTGAGAGCTTCCAGCTGGAGTGGGAATAGAGGCGAGTTCCTGCTGCCGAGGCAAAGGGAACGGCTGAGGACAGGATCTTTCCTTGGACCTAATCTAGATCCACAGACTTGAGCCAAGTTTTAGCTTTTAAAAAAACCCCAAACCACTGTTTTATCCCTCCCAGGGAGCTGGGCTCGTGTCTAAACAACTGCTGCGCGCGGAGATTTACAAGCAGGTGTTGCTGAAGCTGCATTCGGCTCTGCAGAGACCCACGAGAGCTCCGGGGAAGCTCCAGGATTTGGGAGCAGGCTGGGATTCCTGCCAGGGAGGGGAGCTCAGCATTCCCAGCCGTGCAGGGGTTGGGTTTTTCCCTGCTCACCGCCTCCAGTCCGTGTGGTAGAAGTGGTTAGCGTAGCTGATGATGCTGAAGGGGTAGTTGAGGTTGCTCTGGATGACGCGCCGGCCTGTGCCATCCGGGAATGTGCATTCCAGGTGCTTGGTGCCTGTTCCAACACAAGATTATTCCCCATCCCACTGAAAATGCCACACCAAATATGTTCTTTGCATTTCATAGACCCACAAGGATCAGAATCCAGCTCCAGGCCCTGCACAGACACCCCGACAACCCCACCCTGTGCATCCCTGGGAGCACTGTCCGAACACTCCTGGAGCTCTGGCAGCCTCGGGGCTGTGCCCATTCCCTGGGGAGCCTGGGCAGTGCCCAGCACCCTCTGGGAGAAGAACCTTTCCCTGATTTATTACATTTTGAAACAGCTTTTCGGCCTAAAGATGTAGAACCATAAAATTTAGGTTGGAAAAATCTTCTAAGACCAAGTCCAACCATTTCCCAGCACTGCCGAGGCCACCACTGCCCCATGTCCCCAGGTGCCACATCCACACGGCTTTTAAATCCCTCCAGGGACGAGGACTCCACCACTGCCCTGAGCAACAACGTTTTCCATGAAGAAATATTTCCTAAAATCCAATCTAAACCTCCCCTGGCACAACAGTGGAGCCCCACAGGCAGCACTGGGCCGAAGACATCCAGGTTTTTCCCTCAAAGCTCAGTGTGACATTCTCTGACCCATCCTTGGGGACGTTACCTGCGTCTGCCCAACACAGCAGCTTGGAGAAGGGGTCGAAAGTCAGGCCATTGGGCAAACCAATGTCTGTGTGCACCAGGACCCTCCTGTCGGCTCCGTTGACGGTGGAAGTTTCGATTTTGGGAGCTTCACGATTCCAGTCCGTCCAGTAAAGGTTGCTTGGGAAATAACGCACAAAACAGGGCACACAACGGTAAGGAGTGGTGGGAGATTATCCTGGTTCTTGCCAGGAGCAAGGCCTGGTTTTCCCCTTATCAGTGCCTGAACTATCGTTATCTGATTAGGAAAAAACCTCTCCAAGCAAAGCAGAACGATATCAAACACGTTCATGACCCGAAACTGCGGCTCCTCGACAAGGGTGAGCCTTCGGAGTAGCACTTTTTGTATCTCAATGGTGCCCTGGAGGCACAGCCTGTGTTTCCAAAGCTTTCCAAAATAATCTACATGCTGATCCTGAAACAGCAGCTTTAAATCCCCAATTATTAAATAAAAAGAGGGGCTGGGGTGATGCCATGATGAGTTTTTGCTTTTTTTTTATACCCCTTTTATACACTCTCTTATGTAGCTTTTATGTATTCTCAGTGCTTTTAGCCCACACAGTTATAACTCTTTAAGTTTGATCACTTCCCTCACACCCAATATCCCGTTAAGCCAAGAGCCCAAACACCCTGGAAACCCCAGACCCCGAGGGCCTCTCCAGAACACATTCTGTAAACAAAGCCAGGCCCAGCCAGGGGAAGGTTCCTCGCTGAGGGGTCTGGCTGGAGTGCCTCCCTGGGCAATCTTTGATAGATGTGCTAATTAGCAAGGCCTATAATTGCACACACATCACATCGTGGGGGGCCATTTCTCCGGGGGGCATTTCGGGGTGCATTTCGATGTGCATTTCGGGGCCCCTGAGGGTCCTTCAATAAACACCGAGGTAAAACCCTTTTCCCTCTTAACTGTGTTCAGCTCTCTTAATTTTAAAACCAGGAGAAGGCATCAGGGGAACAGAGCCAATCCCTCCCACAGGGTGTGCAGGGTCAGGACGGGGCCTTGGCGCGGCCAAGTTCTGCACCTTGCGGAGCCCTGTGTCCGAATCCCTGTGGAATTTCTGCTGCTCACCCTCGGACGGGATCCACGGCGATGGCGCGGGGGTTGACGAGCTCGGTGTCGAAGAGCACGCGGCGCTCGGAGCCGTCCAGCCGGGCCCGCTCGATCCTGTCCAGGCCGCTGTCCGTCCAGAACATGGCCCGGCGCAGGTGGTCCACGGCCAGGCCCTCGGGGCTGATGAGCCCTGCTGGGGGATGGCCACGCTCAGGAAAACGCTGCTCCGGGATCCATCAGGGATCTGAGGGATGGGAGGACCCCGGAGCTGCAGCGGGAAGGGCAGACATGGCTGTGGGCAGGTGACAGCAGGGACGGGAGCGCACCTGAGCTGATGACGGTCTCTGGCTCGGAGCCTGGCTCCAGGCCCGCCCGGCTGATGGTCCGGCCGGCCACGTCGGTCCAGTAGATCATCTTCTCCCGGCAGTCGTAGTCGATCCCCACCACGATGGAGCCCTGCCAGGGTCGGGAGAGGGACACGGGGTGAGATCCATGAGGAGGATCCATGAGCTTCCTCATCCCGGCAGCCGGCACCGAGAGCTCCCTGGGACACGCTGCAAGTGGGGAGCGGCGCTCAAATCCCATTTCCCCAGCAAAACCCGCCTCTGCCGGGTTCCCACTGCACCCTCCCAGCTGAATCCTGCAGCAGAGGGTTTTAAGGCCACCTGGTGTAGGCTCACACCCACATCCAGATGGATTTGAACCCTTTGCCTCAAGGAGAGGCTGCTCCGAGAGCAAAGCCAGCCCAGGGAATGACCTTCCCTGGATGGGGAGAGGTAATACTTGGCAAGGTCTTTCACTTCCCCAGGGTGCAGGGAGGGTCGTGGCCCAGATTTCAGCGTTCCTCTGCCTTGCTCTGGCCTGGCTGGAGATGCACATGGACACGCTCCAAGCGGAGTCCAAGGAAGGAAAAAAGGGAAGTCGGCAGCAGAGCCCTGCAGCTGGAAGTCCGGGCTGTGACCAACCCTGGAGAGCTCTGGCAGTTCCTGAACTCCTTCCCTTCAGGAGCAGTCCCTGGTCTGGGACCTGTCTGGGACCTGCCTCTCTGCTGGGGATAGCTGGAGGGAGGTGAAAATAGAATCCATAGGATCCCAGAATGGTTTGGGGTAGAAGGGGCCTTAAAGATCAATCAGTTCCAACCCCTAGCCATGGGCAGGGACAACTTCACTAGCCCAGGATGCTCCAAAGCCCCGTCCAGCCTGGCCTGGAACACTTCCAGGGATCCAGGGGCAGCCACAGCTTCTCTGAGCAACCTGTGTCAGGGCCTCAGCACCCCCCCCAGTTAAAAATTTCACCCCAGTATCCCACCTAACCCCACCCTCTGTCATTGGGAATCCATTCCCTGTGTCCTGTCACTTGTCCCAAGTGCCACCAAGGCAGCCAGCACAGCCACTGTCCCCAAACACCAACATCAACCCTCAAGGGGTGACCCCTCCAACTCTGACAGCTCAGACAAGCGCTTCAGAGAGAGGTGGAAACACCGAGTGGCAGCACCAGCCCGGCCCAAACTCCCTCCGGCATTCCCACACCCCATCCCCACCCCGAGGATACCGTACATGGAGGGAGAGCAGGGTCTTGGCCGCCTCCTTCTGCAGCCGGGTGCCGTTCAGCGGGAGGTACCCGATCTGCTGGCCCTGGGCGTAGAGCAGGAACGTCCCGGTGGCCGGTGGGGACACGTCAGGCCGGGGCTCGGGCCGGACGCTGGGTGGGGCGACACTGGGCAGACCTGGCAGGTCGGAGGGGACAGAGACGGCTCAGGGAGCGTTGTCCCCTCGGCCCCACACCCGGAGCGGTGTGGCGGTCACTGCAGGCGCGGCGGGGTCGCTTTGGGGCGCTGGGCTCTTACAGGGCGGGGTGGTGCCGGGCTCGGAGCGCGTCCCCGGGATCTCCCGGCCGCTCTGCTCCACGCACCAGCAGTAGCCGCTGTCCCCGTGGCACTGCAGCGGGGTGAAGTCCCCGCTGGCGTCGCACTGTGGCACATACTGGTCCCCGCGGGGGCTGCCCCCGTAGTGCTCCAGCAAACTCTGGCGCCAGCGCTCGCACATGCTGGGGGGCCGCTCCGTGGGCTCTGGCACGGGGAAGGCAACAGTCACGCCCTGCCAGCCTCCCCACTCGGCGCACTCAGGGCTTTGCCGAGCCCCGTGTCCCCCCGTCCCTGCTGGCCGTGCCCCCACACCGAGGACGCTCCCCTGGGCACTGACCTGGGCTCCCGCAGCGAGGCGGGGTGGTGCCCGGCGCCGTCCGGGTGCCGGCGATCTCCTGCCCCGCCGCATCCACGCACCAGCAGTGCCCGGAGCTGCCGTGGCACTGCAGGGGCCGGTAGCGGCCCTGCTCGTCGCACTGGGGCACGTGGCCATCGCCCACGGGGGAAGGCCCCGGTGGCACCTCCCGCGGGTACATCCGTGCGTGCTCGCAGGGCGTCAGCTGCTGGATGGACTCTGCTGGCGGCAAACACCCCCACCCCGGGCTCAGCGGGTGCCACACGGCTCCCCTGGAGCCACTCGGCACTTTGGCACCACTTCTCCCCAGTCTTCCAGCACCCCTTGGGTTGAGGGGGCCAGGGCTGCCCCACTCCAGCCCCCTCGACACCCCATAGCTGTCTCCTCCAGTGCAAGTTGACACAGGAGGTGGCCCAATGGCCACAGCCACTGTAACCCCATGGGCCAGGGCACCCTAAACACCCAGGAGCCCCTCGGTGCACCCCCTTGACAGCACCCTTCCCTCAGTGAAGCTGCAGAAGGGTGGTTGGGCAGAGGGGCCCAGAGTCACAGAATCCTTTGGGCTAGAAAGGACCTCTGGAGATCATCCAGCCCAGGGTCACCTGGAGGAGGTGACACAGCAACACATCCAGGTGGGTTTGGAATGGCTCCATAGAGGGAGACTCCACACCCTCCCTGGGCAGCTTTTCCAGGGCTCTGCCACCCTCAACATAAAGAAATTCTTCCTCATGTTGAGGTGAAACTTCTTATGATTTAGTTTATGGGTCCCCTCCACTTGCTGTGGCCCCACTGTCCCCATGCTGCTGGTGGCTGGGCCGAAGTGCGATGCCATTGTGATGCCAGCCAGATGCCCGAGGCCCCAACCCCGCTCCCCTCACCCCTGGAGGGTGGCACTGACCTGGGCTCCCGCAGCGAGGCGGGGTGGTGCCCGGCGCCGTCCGGGTGCCGGCGATCTCCTGCCCCGCCGCGTCCACACACCAGCAGTGCCCGGAGCCGCCGTGGCACTGCAGGGGCCGGTAGCGGCCCTGCTCATCGCACTGGGGCACGTGGCCGTCGCCCAGGGGTGGCACCTCCCGCGGGTACATCCGCGCGTGCTGGCAGGGCGTGAGGCGCTGCGGGTTCCCTTCCGCCGCTGGAAAGCCAAGAAAGAGGAAAGTGAGGCTGGGGAAGCTGTGCCAGGCAGAGAGGGCACGGGGGGAGCGGGCACCTCACCATACGTGCACTGGAAGCCGTCGCCCGCGTAGCCCGGCTGGCAGCGGCAGGGGAAGGA
>VXBT01002622.1:0-60067 GCA_013400235.1 Oriolus oriolus
TGATTGCACAGGCCACTGAACTAACTTCTGTTTGCTGGCTTAGTGTCTATGCTGAAAATATCTGCTAGAGTACAGATAAAAATACAGACTAGATGTAACAGCATTACCTCATTCATCTCTTCTATATTGGTAATCATGACAATGATGGGGGAACGCTCCTGCCACACCATTCTCCAGAAGTCAGTGACAGTATTAACTATCGGTCCCTGAGTAGCAATATATACCTTTTCCTCTCCTCCATAGCCCTGCCAACAAAACAACAAGAGATCAGTTTTAACAGGGATGTCCACCACAACCTTGAAGGTTCACCCTTTAAAACAGAGAGCTATCCTGGTTGAAATGCTGACTCCGTGGCACCAGCTCTCCCCTCTATCTCTCTCCTGCGCATGTGTACATGGAGCAAAGGCGCAGTATGGACTCACGTAATTCCAGCAAAGAGTGTCCAACAGCCTTGGGGTGACTCTGGCTAGGTCATGAGCCTTATTCAGGCTGATTATCCAGTGCCTTGGTTAGGCCAGCTGACAAGGAATTTGCATCAAGAACTGCAGAAGTATGTTTCTGTCTGGTCTGAATCTGTACAGGTGCACTTTGAGATTTGGGTTTCAGCTAATGTAAGCAGGAGAGAAGAGCAGTCAGATCACCTAGGATGCCTTTAAAAGCCAGTGTATGTTGCAATTCTGTTTACATTAACAGGCTGATAGAGGCTGGGCAGACACACTGGGCTATGGAGCTCTTACCCTGATGTAGTTAGCATTGATGTAAGAGCTGAGGGGGTCGTCCTGATCAGCTGAGGTAAGGCACACTCTGCTGTGAGGATCTGAAAGGTGCAAGGAGATAAGGAATAGTTTATCAGAGGGAAGAGACACTCGAAATTATTTTGTACAGTGAGACATTTACATGCATTTGTGGCCATCACAGCAGATGTGAGTGGCCTTGGAAAACCCTCATGTTAAAAAGTTACCATTAAAAAAGGGAAACGATGGTTGGGGTAATTTGAAGCTTTCTGACAGTTTCACCCACTCTCTGAAGCCTGCCTTAATTGGTCCTGTTGCAGAGTCAGTGTCTCAGCATGACTCTGGAAAAGCAGTTTTCTGCTCCAGGAAATTATTTCTCAATCTGTTAGGTCAACAGACTCATTCGGCTTCAAAGGCGTTAGAGTATTGTTTGTGAAATGACAGCAAACAGCTTTTCTCCCAAAACATAAACATGCATTTCTTGCACCCAGGCAAGCCGGATGACAATAACTCTTTCCCTGTTTCATCTTGCAATGAACCAAACTCCAAGATGTGCTATTAACAAATATAATGGTTATAGAGAAATTAAAGAATATTAACAGTCTCTTGCATTTTAAGTCTCTTCAGTACTTGAGTCTCCTTCATTGAGGCTGCTTATGAAACATTATTCTTGTTCTAATAAGATGACAAAAGAAAACATTATTCCACTTAAGAGGTTCAGTCCAATTCCCATGGAAGTCAATGGCTGTTTCACTGATTTTAATGGGAACTGACACAGGCCCACATTCATCCACTTTGACCAGTGCTACCCAGTTTGTTACCACTGACAAGAAACATTCTCCAGACAGAGGCCTCAGCAAACAGCAACAGTGTATATCACCAAGATAATATTAAAAACAAACCACAGGTGTCTTTTTGATTAAAAAATTCAGCTGGCTTAGAAAGCAGAATAAAACAAAATCTATGCAAAAATTGTGCTTTACCCAATATCATATTAAGGACTAAGCACACAGTAATTTTTACAGCGCTACAAACACAGACTCAGCATGAAATGCTGTTCTCAGACAGAGCAGATTCATGTTTTCTGGGATCCTTGCCTTTGAAGCATAAAGAGAATGTTTAGGTCTCCTTGCTACTCCTCTTTACTGCCAGCACCACGCCCTGAGATGGAGGCAGTGCACACAGCCCTCTCCTTTCCTCAGCAATATCAAGCCATCCTGTGGCCACAGCCAGGGAGTAAAGTTGCTAAAAGTTCATTAAAAAAAAAAATACTACAACAATAATAAGGCCAGAGTAAGGTTGTTAACCTTTAGAGAGATGCTTGGGTAGGAACTAGTTATGTGAGATTAAGAGGTCAAAGTGACAACAGTGGCTGCTAGCAGATACCCACATGGCCGAGATGAAGAGACACCAAATTCAGAACACACACAGATCACTTAAAAATCTGGCACCTTGGGGGCATCTGAAATCAATATCCACTTTTACAATCTTCCAATTCCAGCAAAACCAGTGAATTAATACTTGAACAAATCACCTCAGCCATTAGCACAGCAATAGTGAAAGGCGGCTAAATGCTTTTACACTTCTGGTCTGAGGTAGAGTACAATGTCATCAAAAGAGCTGCACACATCGGGCTGCAACTGCTGGAGTTTTAAGACATTAAAAAAATCTCTTTTGAAACAATTTCCAATCCAGATTCATTGACTGTTAGGTATAGCTGAGGACAGTTTTGACTTCACTGCACTTATATTTGCTAACCTGACATTGAACCTTTTGGATTTTGCAAAAGAGTACTGTGGATGGTGGTACCATCTTCCAACAGCAGCTTAGGGCACAAAAAAAAAAAAAAAAAAGAGGCATGACATCCAGTCGTATCACTTTCCAAAGAATCTTAAAGTATGAGAAAGAGGAAAATGATAACACTTGAAAAAATTTGTACCAAAATGTTTCTCAAAATTCCTACTCCTGCTTACAAATAACACTACTGTAATAGAAAAGAAAAATACTTTTCTGTGCCATCTTAATGCCATCAGGCCAGTTCCTACTATTCTCAGTCAGCATTTGAAAGAACATCAGTCAGGAAAATAACGTTGCTAGAATTTGGTCTTTCAAAAGAAATTTAATCAAAGAAATCACGAAGTCATATCTGAATAAACATACCAAGTTCTTGGATATGACTTCTAAGCAGCACCAAATGATGCAATCCTAATAACTAAAAAAACCTGTGTTTCTTTGAGGATCAGCAGCATTTTGATTCTTCATGCTCTGTACCTCTTTGGAAATTTGATTTATGCTTTGAAGCCATGCTGCTACTCCATAAACATGGCTTTTGGACAATACATTGTGGTGACACTACACTTCATGCACTCTGGAAAGGAAAATGCAAAGCCCTCCAGCATGTGGAATAAACCACCCTGCCTCAGTGACTTCAAAAGCAGAAACTTACTTGGGAGAATTGTTTTGTAGCGATTCTTACGCACTAAGCCTGGAATATCATATTCCTTTGGATCAACAAAGTTCATTGGAATTTCCTGTTATAAAAAAAAGAAAAACAAAAAACCCACGAAAACATAAGAGACAGTAGGTAGTATTATTAGATTCACAGGAGGAATAAAAACCCCAAGCCCATTATGTCCTCCCTGCGAGGGAGGCAAAGTGATGAAGTCAGCTGGGACATATTGTACAGTACTTCCAGCAACTTACCACAAAAGTATGATTGATGTTTCCTTTTACTGTCACTGGCTTTCTTTTCTGAAATCCTTCATGTGAAAACGCTCCTAGTGACTAATTCATTGAGTAACACGCATGACATGTTCACTCCTAATATTATTAGAACTGAACTGCAAGTGTAGGCACGGCGCGATGCAAGAGGTGGGACGCAAGACACTGCTCCAAGAGGATGGACCTCAGCACCATCCTTTCTGACTCACATCGCTTCCTCTCTGAGGGTGGAAGTTAATAATTTGCTAGGGACTTGCACCAGCAACAAAGCGTGACACACATTATGACAGGCTGGCATGCTGACCAACTCCATGGAGGTGGGGGAGCGTCACTGCTTTGCTCATCATGCTGTCAAGCTCCATGGAAAAGCACAGCAAAGGGGTATTTGGGGATTGCCTGTGCTCTACATCACTGATGCAGAGAACACACAAAGAGGGAGGGGCTTCCTATTCTCCACTGCTCATCCCCTGCAGTAAGCAGCCAGCACCAGGCAGGAACAAACAGGAACCTTCCACCAGTTGGAGTCAGCAGGCAGGCAAAGAGAAGGGATGTGTTAACCAGGCTCAGCAGAGATATGGCTCACGGGAACTGGCAGGCAGAGCTGGTCATCCCCGCTGCTGCACACTGGATTTGAGAGACCGCTACAGGACAGACTGGTAACAGGCTTGACTAAGACAAGACTCACTCTGAGAAAAAATTAAGATGAGCAGAGCTATAGACTGTAGAAACATAGAATCATTAAGGCTGAAAATAACCTCTAAGGTTGTTGAGTCCAACCTTTCACCTAGCACTTCCACGTTCACTGCTAAGCCATGTCCCTAAGTGCCACATCCACATGTTTATGAACGCTTTCAGGGATGGCGATTCTACCACTTCCTTGGGAAGCCTGTTCCAGTGCTTCACCCTTTCAGCGAATAACTTTTTCCTTATATCCAATCTAAACCTGCTCTGGAACAACTTGAGGTCAATTCTGGAACCTTAGAAGACTATCTGCACTCTCTCTTACAAAGCACTGAGCATACTATTGGCTTTAACCAGAGGCAAATAAGGACACAAACATTTTGTTGAAGTAATTTCCTATCAATTTGGAGAACTGCATAGGAACAAAACCTTCGTATTTTTCTCAGTTGTTCCTTGGTATTTAGTCAACCCAAACTCTTCCTGAGCCAAGCTCCACAGGCTGTTTTTGGGTCTTAAGTCATTCACTGTGCTAGCCAATTCTTGGTGAAATCAACAGGACTACTGTCTGAGTAAAAACTCTGAATCTTGTAAGGATTTCAGGATTTAGCCCTGCAAATATCCTGTCTGACTCTTCTTCCAAAGTGAAACAGCTGCTTGCTTCATCTGGGATCTGGACTTTGAAAACCAAGTAGGTTAGACAGAGTGACAATACACGATGACGAGCTAGCTGGTGGTAACTGTTGCTTAAAAAAAGAACCAGTTTACAATTATTAATTACAGAAATGACATTCTGATTGCACAGAGTTTTGTGCTCTTTCAGTTTTCATTAAAGAATGAAAATAGCTTGGGATGGCTTGGCTGCCGAATGATTCTATGAACACCAGGAAACCTAATTCAAAACCTCTCAGAGAAATGAAGCGTATTTTTTTCCTACTTCAAACATTATTTTCTTTGCTTGAAAGCTACAGTGTAGCACAGAGACTGATTAAACTGTATGTGGACTAGTTTAGCAGTCAGTTCAGACACTAAGTGAACATTCCCTCCCTAAAAGACCAATACATGTTTTACTTTAAAAGAATCAGGGCTTTGCCTACACAAAAGCTGCTTCCCTTCAACTTGTACTGCACTAAGTGAATTAAGGACCAAAGACACCTTGTGTTCTGTTTTAAAACAGAAGCCCAGATGATCCCCCTGTTCTTGCAAAGTGAAAAAAACCCTGAAACTCCACAAGGAGGGAGGACAGCAAGTGACAATCAGAGTGCTAGTCTTTCCCTTTCAGACACTTAGAGGTCATGAAGAGGACAGGCTGAAAGGGCTGTAAAGCTGCAAAACAATCTTCCTCCTGCTCTGCTGAGACTTCATGCTTTAGAGAATATTTGATGTGGCAGTATTAACTTCAGTAGCTCTTGATCACATGCCCTGCAACACCTCAGCATGCGAAGTCTGTGCCCTGGTTACCTCCAACCTTCAGCAGGAATCTACAGCCCTGACTAATACCCATAATGCAGCCACTGCAGCATTTTGCATACTATGTTTTTTTGTCAGGTACAATAAACATGACAAACACGACAATACCCATCACATGAACTCAACCAATTAGGGAAGAAACTAAGTAACATGCAAAGATTTAAAAAGTCAGGGTACTCACTACTCTAAAATGTATCTGACTTTTATCCTAAACTACTTAGGAATCCAATTTGCGACTGCTTGCTCCATCTGTGTAAGTATATCTTCCCAAAATGAGGCAAAGAATCTTTCTGCCAAGTATTAGTAGATATAGTGAGCCAAGGAAACAATTTCAGAATCCTAAAAGCAACTGACAGAGAAGCTTACAACTAGTAAATTATTTTTGGGCAGAAAACCTCCTCCCCAGTAATACATACTTTCTATAGTGCCTGCTGAATGACAGAGCCACACTGTGTTTCAGGTAACCAGAAAACATTCAGATTTGGAAAGTAGCTCCACATTAAGCATTCAACAGCAAAGAGGGTTGATTAGGACTAATTTCATCCCTAGGGCAACTCCAGACACATTTCAAGAAGCTATGCCTATAGCAAATGTTCTGTACTCTTTTCTTCTGTACTCTAGTGACTTTTTTTTTTTTTTTTGTTAAAAACGTAATATATGTCAGCAAGGGATGACAAATTTGGGAATTCCATTAAATGCTTCACTGACAGAAGTGGAGTTTGCATGTACCACTTTTAGACTGGCAGAAAATAACAGCAAGGTCTTCTATGGAGAGACAACATCCCATTTTTATTGATGCTCCTCGAAGACAGAGGTCAGACACTCACAAAGAACTCTGCCTGGAGTATGAAAGGATCCAGTGCCTTCTTGTGCAGCTCCTCCTCAGTAAGGATGTTCGATGCCGTCTGGAGGTATTCTCGGGCTGACTGCTCCCGTGGGGACATGACATAGCCAAAGCCTTGCTCAGAACAGCCTGGGGTGCACATATCCAGTGTGAGTGAAACATTTGAACCTCTCCTGCAAAACAGAGCAGTCAAAGTTTGCTTACAACAGACCCATCACTGTCAGCAACGACAGATGAACATCTTCAGAAAGCCACCCAGCTGGTTCTGCGGGGACATTTTGGTCACTACCTGTGAGAAAATGGGTGATGCTTCTTGAGTAGACAAGACCAGAAGATCATTTTGTACACTGAAACATCACCAGGGTAAGAACTTGGGATAAACTACCAGTTCAGTGTTACTAAAGACAAGAAAAGCCAACCACTGCAGTGAATAGTTTTTCAATCTGGAAAATGTTCTTTCCACAACTGTACATCATGAGAAGGGTTAAATGAAGGTTCCAACATTTTAAGTTACATTAAAAACAGAGATACTGTTTAGTGTAGAATTTTTAGTGGCTTTACTGTAAGTTAGCCACACAACAAAACAAAGAAATCAAAATGCCTATTATTGAATAAAGTTTTAAAGCATTTCTGAGCTTCTGTTAATCTCACATATGATAGACAAAAGTAAGATTCAAAAGGCATCAGCGAATCTATATTTAAATATCTTTAACATAATAATAAAGCCACACAATAGGATGATTATTAGGTAAAGGTTCTATACATCCACACAGTAAACCTATTTTTGATGAATCTCAACTCGAAAAATCTAGTTAGAAGGTGTGTGCAGGAACTATTAAAAACCACGTAAGCATGCAGGCACAACCAGCTCACAGAGAGGACAGAAGTCACTACTTGGATCACTTTCCTGGACTCAGGAGTTTGTCCAAAAGAATTTGCAGCTGGCCTCCTGCCATGATTCATGGCCATGGGGAAATGCCACTAGTGGCAGGCATGGAATCTTTAGTGACACCTTTCAAAGGATTTCAGCCTTACCCTCCTGTGTGCTATTAAACAGCTACCACATTTCTCCCCCAAAACAGACGCATTTGACAATGATTGCTTTCGGTTCCTTGAAGGTAGAAGAGGCTGCCTATATTAATAGTTCTTCAGCATGAGGAAATGAGATTCTTTCTTCTTCAGCAGCATTCAGTGGTGTTTGAATTCAGCTGCTGACCACCCTTTTAATTGCACAGGTGGCTAAAGAATGAGAGAGAAGTAAAAGAGAGAACCAGAATGGATGCCAAAGAGGCATAGGTGGGTAATTTAACACAACACCAAACAAAGGAGAAGTGACCAATGTGTAATGTAAATGAAGTTTGTCAGGGCACAGCTCAAACCTGAAATGACGTCTGTCTTCTCAAGGACACGAGTATGTTGAAAACAAGGTTGTATCTTAAGTGTACGCTTTGTACCTAGTTTGAGAACTTCAAGCAACTGCTTTTATTCTGCCACTTCCAGTTATTTGACAGGTTTTTCATTGTAATTCATTACTTTAACCAACTGATTATTCCCCAAGTGATACTCCCCAATTCTCTTGATACAATGAGTATCTTTCATGTAGGCTAGCAGTCACCTGAGGAGAAACGTCACATCTTTAAAGTGACCGAAATGGAATGAAATCAGGGATAGTGAAGAACACAAATGACTCATGTATTTCAAGCCCCATCTTGTCTATAATGAAAAGCCAACAAAACCCTCTGATAGCAGCAGCTTCAGGGACAAGCCCCAGAGGTTACTGTGATCTCATATAAAGGCAAAATAAAACAATAAAAGGTGTAAGATTTTAGGACAATGTTACAACAAACCATTTTAAGTGAGAAAAAACATTCTAAGCTCACAGAGTGCAAAGTGAAAGCCTCTTCTGTAACACTCCTTTTTACTGTGTCCTGAGGTGCTTTGGAAAGTCAGCATCGTATTCTTAAAATCTAAGTTCTGTCCTTTGTTTTAAGCTTTAGAGATGAGAATGAACTACAGTTAGCACTCCAATTAAGCCTGAAAACTGAGAAATAAAGAAAGGTGGTACTTTGCTATGCTGGGCCCTTCAGTAACTTCATTCTTATTCATAACACCATCACTTTGGCAGAATTTCTTCACAGAAATTCTATCAAGATCTCTGTTCTATTTCACTAAGACAACTGAAAGGACACAAAACAGAAAAAGACTTTCCTTTTATCTTGAAACTGCCCTTTCCCAGCTGTGAATCTCTCTGAGATGCTCCTGACTTGCCTGAGAAACTCCTCTTTTCAAGCTGCCCTTATGGTTCAAGTGGTGAACAGCAGCTCACCCCAAAGTTTCATTACTGGGTTCATTTGAATCAAATTCATTTACTTTTGGAGTAACTCTTATATGAGAAATACTGAAGACTACCACTTTTTCCTATGGTTTGCTGTTGGAGAAAAGACCAGTCCTCCAGCATGACTGACAGGAAAAAAAAAAATAAAAAAAAACCAAGAAGACCCACCTCTTTCAGAGGTAAAAGCTTTCACTGCCCTATAGTGGATTTCATGCCATGCAGTTGCTGTCTTGATGAATGGCGAGAGACTGATCAAACACAAATAGATGTATTCAATGGAAAGAAATGATGCTTTAGAACAGCACTTGTTGACAGCTGTTCAGAAACTGTGTGTTGTTTAGCTAACATGCTTGTATTTATGACTGGATTGAAAACAGAACAGGAAATAAAGCAGGTGCTTGACTTTAAAAAAGCACATTTTAAAGTGACATTCACAAAAGCAATAAAGCTTCCCACTAGGCACAGAACTCCTAAACCCACCAAATCTGGGAGACTTTTCCCTATTAGTCACATCTACCCTACCTTTCTTGCAAGCCCACGGATTTAACCGTCAGAGTAGTTGGGTCTGTCTCCGCTTTAATGTCCATTACGCAGTCAAAGACTGGAGTCTCGGGTACAGGATCCAAATCTAGGAAGTCATCCTCATTTTTATCCTCTGTCCACTCTGAGTACGTGAAGGAAGGCTGCCGGCTCACAGATTGGCGTCTGTCCTCTTGCAGAGGAAAGGGGGGGTCTGGTCGGGCTCTGAGTAGGTGCCAAAACTGGAGGAAACAAACATTTTAAAAAGTTTCTGCTTGTAGCCAGCCCTTCCATACAGTCTCGGGCATGGGTCTTTAGGGCAGCATCCCCGGCCTCTGCATTAGAATTGGAGAGTACTGAAGAGAACAGGAATGTTCCATGCAGGAGCAGCTTTGTGGTGTGCGTTACAAGGATTCACATCTACCCATTGAAACCTGCTTTCAGCCACAGAGGTTTCCACAGAGCTGGCCAGGCTTAACTTAGGGATACAGTGGAAGTGGAATGTGCTTGTGACCATCATATGCAAGCCAACGTGATACCACTGTCCTTTTGTTCAGTTTCTTATCCTTCCCAGGCTTGTTTACAAAACAAAAATCCACTATAGTATTCTACTATCATGGAATACTGAATCATACCTCTCCTGATTTTATGGCTTTCCATCTGAAATTTACATTTATCTGTCTTAAGCAAATGTAATTGAGCTGAACATCTTCAATAACCTGGCACTGTACCCCGAATTTATGTATAAACCCATCATTATTTAAAGAGGCCTCAATTTTGATGTACCTGATCCTAAGGCTCAGAATGCCCATATGACTTTTTGGCCAGGGGCAAAGACTGTGTTATAATCTAATTATCTGATTTAAATATGGTATAAACATTAAATAATGAATCCTGGGAAGTTCTAGGACACAAATGCAACATCAATGTTTATATTACAAATTAACAAAAGCTTTGAAATTGCATGACTCTAAAAAATTTCTGTATCGTATCAGTTTGCACAGATGCTGTGGTAGACTAGAAGATTTGGAAATCAGATCAGTAGACTCCAAATCCTCCACACAGACTTCAGTTAAAAATTTCAAGCCTACCTCTGAATTCCAGGATCTGGAACCTTAAGCCAACTTCATCCACCTACCATAGAATTAGGAGCAGTGTCACTCAGGCTAATGCCATACAAACTGTACTGCACTGTCATGCATCCTTTTGACACTAAGAACAGGTCTTATTTTCCACAGCAAAAGCCTCTTCTGTCCTTTTCTTACATGGCTTTTAAATGACCTGTTGAATTTAGAAAAGTGCCACTAAAAAAGGTCAAATTTCTCTTCCTAGGCTACTAAAGCACTGTCATGCAGGACAGTGCCAATTTCAACACTGGGAAAGAAAGGTTTGGTCATAAAGACACTCCTCAAAGGAAAAGACCCCTTCAAGGTCTCTTCTAAGTAGCACATGGCTTAAAATCCATTTTAAGGGGAAAAGGGGAGAGAGATCACTCAGCTGAGACAAAGGGGAAAATAAAGAAAACTGTCTTCATGCAACAATCTGTTATCCACCAGGCTGGGATTGTGGAAATCCTGCCTGGTTCAATCACCATTTTCAGTGTTCTGCCAATGACTGAGTTACACCTTCTGCAAATACTGATAAAAGCAGATTTTTGCAAATTGCAAAGCAGCACGACCTCAGACATCTGAGAGAAAGGTAACAGGGAGGCAGGAAGGGACAAAGCTCATGTGCTATCTGTGAACAGTCTCTCCTTCCTAATATCCATGTTAGAGAGAACACACTGGGCAAGATGGACCACTGGTCAGAACTCACAGGACACTTCTTATACTCTGCTGCCCAGCGATTTATCCAGAGAGCAGGGTGACAGACACTGACATATGTGCCTCTACTCTAGCTAGAAAACTATTAGCACAGACCACAAGAATACAACCCAGTGCAAGCTTGCCTACATGGAAACTGTTAGAAAACGGTTTTTTTATATGCAAGTTTTAACCAACACAAAAACATGCAAAGCCTACCATAACCTACACTGGTATTCACATGCAAAGCTGCCCAAATAGAGATCAGAATTTTTGGCCACAGACAGCTTTCACTTAATTTTACCACCTCTGCTAAGAATGGGTCAGCAATAAATGTTTTCATCCACTGAGAAATAGTTGAATATGCAAAAAGATCACACCCCTGGTATGCAGATTTTCAGCTCAGAATGTTTTGCCACAAGATTGCCTGGAAAATTCTTAGATGGCTCTTTTTTTTTTTCTTTAGTAATTGCTATTACAGAATCACCGGAAGTTTATTCTTGAGGACAAAATTAATCTGGATAAGGTACAGCAGCATCAAAAAAGCAGAAAATTGCATAAACCTAGCTAACTTCCTTGCCTACATCAATGATCACAATAATGGAGGCATTAACTATAATTACTTTGCCTTGTGAATGGTTTTTAGAAAGTACATTTTCCTGACACATTAAGCAGAAGATTTGGCCACTGTGCTGCTTCTGAGTGAACTTAACCACGGCATATAATATGACATTACTTCCCAGCAGGGAGTGTGGCCAGCAAATCAAAGGATGTATTCCCCTCTCTTTGGCACTGATGGAACTGCACCTTGAATACTGTCTACAAATTTGGTTCCTTTAAGTTTAAGACAGATATGGAAAACCTGAAGCAGTCCCAGTAAAGAGTTGCAAAGGAGGTTAGGGGTCTAGAGTACAGGAAAAAGGTGGAGGGAATTGGGCTTGTTCAGCCTGGAAAAGAGGAGGCCAGGGTGATCTAACAGTGGACTGCAACAGTGAACTGCAAGGGCAGCTCCAGAGATGCAGCCAGACACTCCTTGGTAGTGTCAGCTGATACCACAAGGGACAATGGCCACCAGCCTGCAAAAATTCAGTTCAGACATTTATGTTTGTGAAATTCAGATGATACACTCAGAAAAGACTCTTCCCCAAAAGTGCCATGTGGCTGTTGCACAGGCACACACAGAGACGATACATCTCCTTCCCTGAAGGTTTTAAAAACCTGTATGGAAAAATTCATGGCTGGCCTTACTGAGTGTTGGCAACAGCCCTGCTCCAAGCAGGATGTTACAGTAGCAACCTCCTCCCACCTACAGTCCCATGATTCTAGGATGTACTTCACTGTACTGTGCATCACTCAAACAGCTTGTGCATAGCACAGCTTCAACTTCCTGAGCTACCTGGGGTGCACCTCGGTAAGGACAGGAGGTGATGCTCTGCCTGCATGTTCAGTAGCTGCATTCCCACTCTAAGAGAACGGTGTAGAGAAGTATGAAAAGCCACATTCAATTAGAGCTCCCTAACAAGAAAGAGTTCTCCACAGCTCTCCCATGTACCACACAACTCTGTGCCAGTTACACAGCCAATGGAGAAACACAACACACTGCTGCTCCCCAGCCGCTGACAGCTAACTAGATTAATTGTAGTCATGCCACTTAAGCTTGTTCTGCAGCTGGGGCCTTGGCCTGCATCTAACAGGACTTCACATTCAGAAGTACACTGGCACTCAGGAACAGCTCCTTCTGCCACTGACATCAGTGGATGATGGTGCTGTTAATGGACCACATCCCTTTTAATTCGGTGCAAAGTTTGCCCATCTGTAGATGGAAAGAATAAAAACCATCAGTGCAACCCCCAATTCATCAAGAAATTGAGTAAGGTTGATTCCTCTACATAAAGCAACCAGATAATTATATAGAAACCCCAAAAACAATGCTTTACAATCAACTTGACCATAACACCAATAACTTTGGATGAATTAGACATCTTATAAAAACTCACTGAAAAAGGGCATGAGTATAGTTTGTGCTGTATCATAACTTACCAGAGATCCTACGAATAGCAGTCCCAGAGAAGCCAAAGACAGCAGGATGTATGATACCACAACACTCCCGACTGTAGTCAGGCTCTGTGAGACAACGGAATAGACAATGATTCATGAAGTATTTAGGGGCACAGTACAGTGTCTGCATGCGCCTTCTTGGCAAAGTCTGCATTACTTCCCATGAAGATTTACTGATACCATACTCACCTGTGGAAAAGCTGCCATCACCACAAAAAAAAATGCCAGGCTTTGAAGAAGGCTGAAACTGAAACCCCCTCAAAGCCCCAGCATCTCAGAAGGTCTAAACCCCAGATTCCACTGCTAAGGCAAACAGCAATTCTGCTTGCTACCCTCATGCTTTGCCAAAGTTGAGATCTGAATCCACAATTCAATTCTGCAGACTGGAGCAATGCTTCATTGCTACAGTCAGTGTGATTTTATACTGTGGCAAAGGGCTTTAAACAAAGTTTAGTACTGTTCCTGGGTTTGGAAATCCTTAAATAGAATCCAGCCACAGAGGAGTTGTCTGTGTTTTCTACACATTCTGTGAAACCCCATCACGTTAATTCACACCACTGGCAGTGGAATGAATTCTGATGTTTTAGTCATTTTATAGTAGTCTATAGTTCAGCTTGTTCTTAGTAGTAGGTGCAAAATTCCGTTTTAATGGGCTTCAGTGAGCAAGGAATTTTACTCTGTTTTTCTCCTACTAGTACAGTTAATGAGAAATTTGGAGTTAAGAGCTTCCATGTGCTTATTTTAACATCAGACTTCTTTGCCTATACTGTTTTCAAGAGTAAATTTGCACAATAAATAATGCTATAATAAACAGTCCTCAAACACATGCATGAACATCTGCACAGAGTCATACTTGGGGTGTTCTTGTGCTGCATTCTAGGAATCAGTTTCCTCTGTGAAGGACAATTATTCTAAGTCAAAATTATACAAATCAGTTATTTTCTGTGAGGAACAACAATATGTTAATGATTGAGCCACTGCAAATAAGACACAGGCAATAGTCTGGTGAAGAGCTCTGTGCATAATGAAGCCAACTGCAAAAGGGCAAAGAAAAAGTCCTTCTTTCAAAAAACCCCAAAAGAGCAGGTGATATGCAGCTCATAAACACTGTTACGAGAAAACAGAAAACAGTCTCCGCTGTACTTCAATCACAAGAGGCACTGAATCAGATTTTCTATCAGCACTGCAAAGCCTCTGCCTCAAAGATTATGTACAATGGATTTGAGCATTCTGATAGCAAATATATTTCATCTGATTTTTGAAAGTAGCTGTTCACCACTTAATTAAGGTTCTGTCCACACTAGAAAAATCTGCACTGGGTATAATTACCAGTAATTTATCAGATGAATCATTCTGGTATACATGTCATCATGTCATGGTGAGAAGCTAAGCAATTTTACTGGGGTAGCTCTGTAGATATAATTGAATCCGTGCACCTAGTACACTTGAAATACATTTACTGCACACAGATATGTTCTAAACACTCAACAAAAATAGGTTTTTGAGACTGTGGTGTGATTTGCATCTTTTATGTGGTTTGATCCATTCTTCCAGAATTTAAGCTTCTATTAATCCTAAGAAATGAAGTTCCAGCTCTCCCTTTACTGTGGGCTAAACCTTAACGAGATGACTTCTTATTGCTTTGTTTCATTTGCAATAATTTGCACATAATGAAAAATCTGCTGCGCTGACCTAACATGATAGCCAAAATTTGAGCCCAATTTCTCAAAGATAAAATATTCATCTGTTTTCAGAAAACTCTGCTACCATTTCTGGACATACACACAATGCAGAAGTCACTCTAATGCATGAAATACATGCGTATTATACTTTTAATCAGAAGAGATATTAGAAGCGCCACCCAAGGCTACTGACATCAGCTATATAACCAGAGAGCAGCACAGGGACTTACCTCCCCTTGATCTGAAAAAACCTGTTTAAATGGGGTAAGCAAGTAAGACAGCAGGTCGAAGGCATTCTGCGCTGCTGGGATGGCCCCGTAAGTGCTGTACCACAGCATCATGCAGAGAAGCTGTGCAATCAATCAGAAAAGACGTAATTAGCATCTCTCATTATACACACATTCATATTCATTTTCATTTCAAGACTGCATAATTAACTAATTTAGTTAGCACTGATTTCATGTTGATTATCGCTTTTACTTTAAGAAGTCAGGTATTTTCTAGGCTGTAGCTTAACAGGAATAAAGACTGAAGGCTCCAAGCTCAGGCACTATTAACTAGATGTGCATCACTGAGTTACACGGGCTCCCTCCGACCCTCACTTGCAAAAGGGCTGCCCAGAAACAGCAAGGTGAGCAACACTGAAAGAGCAACAGGTTCCTCTGACTTCTGAACTTTCAGGATTATTACTTTTAGATCCAAACTAGTAATTCCATGGACTTAGGATGTTTTATTAAAAGACTCTTAAGGCCTTTCTCAAAGCTCTCACAAATAGCCATGTTTCACATAGGCATCACTATAAATACACACACACAAACATACACACATGGAAACTTTTCATTTGAACCACTTAGGGGTGCTGCACACACCACAGTTAACATAAACTACAAGAGCAATGGTTTTATATGTAACACACTCATGGAGAGGTACAACCTCATCCCCAACTGTGAAGGCACACCACAGCTTTAAAGGACACACTTCCCGCTCTGCTTGTTAACAACATGGGTCTTTACCCCCATCCATATCAGCTACAGAAAATGGATTTGGTGGGATGTCAGTCATGTGGCAAAGGAGGCATTTGCAGAGAGGCAGGAGATGGGATGGGAGTCTGGGACATCAAAAGGCAGGGGCTGTTCTCAAGGCAGAGCCATGAGAGGTGGCTGCAGAAATGAGGACTGCACCTATTCCCACTGCAACATCTAGAGTGAATGAGGAGGAAACCTCCCAAGCCAGAGCAGCCTAAAAGAAGGGTCCCAGCATTCCAAAGCTATGGCAAGCTGCCTTACCAGTATCTGTGAGAGGACAAACAGATACATGCTGTCTCCAGGTATTAATCCATTCCACCGGGGAGGCCAGCCGAGCACTGCCGTTTTCTGGGAGGCTTTCAGGGACTGCTCCCTCCTGTTCGGCTCTCCTTGCCGTCCTTCAGCTTCATCCACTGACTCCATAACAGCTGGACGGGAACAACCTTCACGTGAAAACGACATGTGCAGGGGATGAATGGGATGTGACCCCGCAGGCACCGCGGGGGCTGCAGGGCTATTGTTTTCCTGGAGACGATGGTTACCTCTCAGTTCCGCCTCAGCAAGCGCAGCTCAGGATTGTGAGCGTCACACTCTATTAGTGCAGCTTTATTCACCTGCCTTCGTCAGAAAAAAGTGAGTGTGGGCGGATAAATTATTTTCCCTTTCTTTCCGGAGGTGCAGATTCTGGGCTTTGTTGTTAACAAATTCTCATTTACATTGCTGCACTTTTTCATTTTTACTTTTTAAAAGAAGCTACCTGTGCTATTGCCTAGCTACACACTTCCCAGCTACATGATGGCAGAGAACCCATTTTGCCCCTTCCTGTCTCAATTTCTCTATTTCTTTTATTTGTCTGCTTTGTCTAATCCAATTATAAATTTCTAAGGTAGAGACTGTTTCATGTTATGTGGCTGAATAGTGCTCAGGGGCTCTGGGTTTTGGCTGAGTGTCCCAAGGCACTAATAAAATAGACTTTATTCCAATAACCTACTTCTTGGATGAATTCATACTCAAGAGCTATTTAATAATGTTGCAACGCTGTTCTGTTCAGCGGAAATAGCCACTGGTGGGGCTAGTCCCTCAGAAACAGTATTTTGAATAGAATCTGTGTAGACACAAATTCATTTACAAGCTAAAAGGAGTGAAAGATCAGATTCATTGGGTGTAAGTGCTACTGACTTACATCTTTGTACATGAGGAATTCCCCAAGGCTGCCCTGGGGACAGTACTGCAGCCTTAAGCCTAAACCAGCCTCCTGTCTCCCAGGGAAAGGCCACATCATCGGTCCTTCCATGGTTTGTTGAGGTCCGGTTTCTATAAAATGTTCCTCTCGACAAACATTTCCCTAAATGTCTCGCAACACTAACTCTAAGCCAGATAAGCACCCATTAACTAGCCACAGCTCTAATTAGGCAAATGAAATATATCTGTGTATCAGCTGAGGGTCTGGCCATAGTAAGAATTCATCTTTTAATGCTGTTTTTTTAATGCTAGAACACAACCACTTGAAAACAGCACTTTCCCAAGAAAAGCAGGAAGTTCCTGGAATATAGCTCAAGAGATCATGGGAAGTCTACCTCTCAGTCCTTAAAGTTGAAAATTTTCAAGCTTCTAAACTGCTTCACGTCTCACTAGATTCAAACAAGAATTGAGAGGAAAACACTTGTTAATGATTGCAAATTTTTTCCTGCTATTTTTGTGGGATATTTATGTTCCGTGTTTTGGAACAGGAATTTGAAATTTAGCAGGGACAGAATCTTCATGTCAGAAACTATTTTTGTCATCCTTGCAGACAGACGTGCACCTGTGGCTGAGATGTAAAGCGTCAAAAATATCTACTTTCTTACAGTTTGTTACTGTTTGCTCCTAAAGTCTCTAACCTTCCATTTTCACTAAACATAGTTTAAGTTGTACTTTTCGTTTATCTGCATTAAATAATGCACCTCTGGCCCTAAGAATGATTAATGAACATATTTACTGTTTTTCCAAGTTCTGATGATACTCCTCCCCAAAACTCAAGATAAAATATACACAGTGCAAAACCAAAACAACATAGGGAAGACAACCAGACCAAGGAATGCAAGGAGCCACGGAATGCAGACTTCACACTCAGTTTTCAACTGGTTTTTATAAGTCATAATATTTCATACTTCAGATTTTTTTTTTAACTTGCCAAAGGTGCTGCCTTATGTGGCAGGTAAACAGCATTTCTTTGTTTTGTACTTGTAACAGCCTGAGATTTTACAAGGTCATTTCTGGTTGGAAACAAACCCCTACAACGATGTGAAGGCCACTTAACAGCATCTTCTGGAACAAAGATGCCAAATTAGGGCACTGCTCTGTGTCTGTAACCATGGGGATCTGGGCCTCTCCACAGCCCAGAAGTCCAATTCCTGGAATTCCAGTGTTGACTAGTAGCACCTGTACAGCTGCAGGAGTCACATTCTCCTTCTTACAACTGCCCTATATGAAGGACAATAGACCACTCTTACTTTCAATTATTTTCACTGCACCTGATCTGTGGACCTAGGAGCCCAGGATTCCAGCTCTGCTGAATTGACACTGTCATCAAGAGTTATTTTCACTAACACAACATAAGGCAAAAGGTGCAAGAACTAAAATAATGGGGAACTGGCTGAATCCATACATATAAATGAACAGATACATGTCTTGGATATACAAAGAGAAGGTCCAGTATTAATTAAAATCCACTCAAAAATTTTCTCCTACAAATCCCAAAAGATTAAATTCTAACTAACATAATGATGCCCACCTAGGCTTCTGCATTGGTTTAACTATGCCAGCTTTACACAACACTTCAATTAGCACTCACTTGCGATCCTACATTCCTGTATTGTTTGCCCTAATGGGCCCAGGATTCTTTCAGCTGCAGATGAGGTAATGAGTGAGACATCAGTGAAGCTTTCTCGTGTCAAGGTGAATGTGAAGGTCCTGAGAGAGCTGGCAAGGATGACTGCATCCAGGAGTGAACTGAGCCTCTCCTCTGCTAGTGATTTGATTGACAGTGAAATGTAGCATCCATGTGATAGCCTCCTTGTTTCCTGCATCACGGAGATGGGGATTCAACTTCCATGAGTACTTCTGCTTTGGAACAAGACTACACTTGCTAGGAAAAAAAAACCCTTTGGCAGAAGAATTAAAAGGTCTCTGACATCTGTAGCAGCCATATGGCTTGTGAAAGCAAGCTGAAATTTCAAAACAGCACCATAAACTTAACCTCATCCTTGCTGTTCAGGGAGAAGCACTTTCTGGATCATGCCAGGGACCCATTCATCCTGTATTCTTTCCTTAAGCAGTGCCACCAAAATAAGCTGCCAAAAATATACGGCACAGCACTGCATATTATTATATTATGGAATAATATACATAGGGAAACATCTTTCTTCACTCAGAAGGTAAAAGCTGGCTTCTGTAACTCTGGAAATGCCCATTTTAAACTCCCTGCATCTCCATATCTTTTTTTTTCTGACTTCCTATGTGGGTACATAACAGGCACAAGAATGAAAAAACACCTATATAACTCTCAGAAAAACAAGTGCTTAGAGTACTAGTCTTAGCTGAAACGATAAAAGGCACTGTAGCAATCATAAGCAAGTCAACAAAGCCTTACAGTAACAAACATGCCACGATCCCATCAAATCCTGCTGTGGGTGAGGCATTAGCAGCTCTGTAACTCAACTGATTCATACTTAAAGCCTTCAGAGAAAAACAAAACAAAACCCAACCCCTTAGAACCTCACATCCTGGCTGTATTTCCTAATTAAGTTAACATATTAAAAGGAACTTGCTCCTCTCTTGTGCATGGGTGCTAATGCTCAAGGAATTGGCACAGCTCCATTGGCAGACTTAGTTTAACGACGTATTTTTGAGAGAAAGACTTGTTCCTCAACAAAATTGTTTTTATAACAGAAAGAAAATGTACCCCAACAATGAAAAGACAGTGGTCATTCAGTTATTAGACATTTATGTACATCCATCTCACTGTCCCTTGTGGGTATTATGCTTCTGGGTTGGATGGTACTGCCTCTTCACTGGGAAATACAAATTTTGTTAATGGTGGATTCTACCTTCCAGACACACAAGACAGGAGAGCAAAAGGGGCCTCACCTGATCTGCCAAGTCTCAAGCTGCAGCAGCCATTACACCACAGCAGCTCTGCTGCATTGTCCCTAATTGTTTTAGGTGTATTGAGGTACATTTCCCTCTGAACCTGTCCACATCTTCATGATGGCCATGTGTGGTGAGAATTTATAGAGATGGACCACAGTGTGGAAGCATCACAAAGTATGAACATGCCAGCAACGCCTCACCAGCATCTCAGATCAGAGTCGTAAGTCCATTTATGGCTTCTGCATCTTCAGATGTCCAAATGCAACTGCCTACTGAAATCTCTACCTCTAATTTCCATCTAACTACTAGGGAGAACTGCTACTGATGAAAGAACAGTAGATGAAAGGACACTACTGAGATGGGTCTCAAGTACACTGCTCTTTTGACAGTGCGTGTACAGCGAATCTCAACTGTACACGCAGGACACAGCCCTTGGCATCGTAGTTCACAGATCTGGTCAAGACCTTGTTACATACACACATCATAAGACATCCTGATTGCAGGCAAGTCCAGGTGCTGGAAAGATACATCAAAGCTGAATGAGGTGCCTCAGAGTGAACATGAACAAAAGGCAGCTTGTGCTGGAGGGTAAAAAGCCCGTCTATCCAAAGAATAGAGCTTTAAGAGAAAGGTATTGGCTAAGAAAACATTCTCTTTTTTGGTTGCTGCTGCAGCATGACAAGGATGGAAACTGAACAATTAGCTTTCTTTTGCACTGCAGTGGTGTGGGAAGAAGGGGGTAAGAGGAAGGGGACCTTTCATGTCTGCATGGCAAACACAACTTGTGTACTTACATTCTTCACTCTGCGGGAAACCAACTCGTGGGTCACTATTTTATAACTCTGAAACTTCTACTGAACTTCATGAACAGCAACCTAATTTATTAAGTAGTGAACATGACCGGAGCTGCATCATTACTGTTTACAGACAGATAAAATTCACCACCAAGGAAAGTCTGTTTCTTCTTGATTCTGTCTGCAGTCCTGACTCATCTGATAAGTTATGTTGAAAGTTTACATTAAAGATATAAAGATCTGCATTGAAAACTGGGGATGCTATTTGCTGTTACCCTAAGAATGTATCTCTCTAGCTCCTCCATTATTAACTTTTTTTGACCTTTCTGATCATGACAACTGCTAGTCTGCTTGATCTCTTATCTGCTCTGCTTACAAGAGTTCAATACATTTACATTTTCCAAATGCCTAAGTAAAACTCTGCTCAGGAGGAGAGTATCTACGCCTCAAAAGTATCCAGATTAAAAATTGCAAAGAAAAACATCCCCAGATGCACCCCACAGCTACCTTCTACTGACTGACTGGAGATAGAGGGGATTTACAGCAGTGTAATCTCCTCAGTACTTCCAATTCCACTCTGGATAAAGTCCAAATTTTAGCTGCCAAGAGCTTGCAGTTGGTAGATCTTGCATTTGTAATGCAAAACCACATCAAGAGCTACTTCAGAAAGCATCAGACAGCTTAATTCAAACACTAGCAACAAGCCAGGCAGATCCATGGATCCCACTACATTTACCACTAAACGCTGCAAGGCACCAAAGCAACCCCAAAATCAGTTCGGTATCTAACTGGAAGCCAGCTGGATCCATGCTGTGGTCCTCTGTAGGACTGCAGAGTGTAACTGCAGACTTCAGACTCGTCTCTGTAACAGAATTCAAAGAAGAAATAAGCTGACATACCACCAATTTAAGTAAGAGGTCCAAGAAACTGGAACTACCCTCTCTGACACATTAGAGAGGAATGGAAGACTGTTCACCAAGACTCAGCCTACACAGCAGCAACATGGGTGTCAGTCTCCTATGTTACTTAATCTGAGATGAATTTCAGCTTACAACTTCTAATGCTTTTAGTTTGCACTAAGTGTATCTACCCCGGGCTGTAAGAACAAGCTGAGCCAGGCCACAGGTATTCATAGCTGTGTGGGGAACAACTAAAATTTCTAACATTTAAGGATTCTATTCTGGAAAGCTGAATATTTTTGCTAAAAAGATCACACTGGAAATATTTGTATTTCATTCACTCCAATTCATGGGCTGATATGCCCATCAAGGGGAATTCAGCTGCTCAACAGCTCTCCAGAGAGACTGTTTCAAGCTCTCTGAAGATTCAAGAGAACACCACCTCATGCTTGCTTTTTTCGTGTGCGTGTGTTGGGGAAATTCAGTGACAATGATGCACACTATAGCTTTAAAATCGAGCTTTTAGTAAGTACAACCACTGATATAAAACGTCTACCATTCTCTTGATTAGACTATAGAGAAAAATCTACTTCAGTCCTCCATTCTGAAAGACAAACAGAATTGGTAATAAAATACCACAGCTTTTTGCATCATTACAAAACTGCTTAGAAAGACACTGCAATGGTCACTCCCTAATAGAGAGCGAGAAGGTTAATTTATCCTTGTGTGACAGAGGATAACCCACAAATACCAACTTTCCTTTGCACTTACTTGTCCATGAGTGGCAGGTAGCATGGGGAAAGCCAGCAGCTTCCCTCTGAGGAAGGCAAGATTTCTCTGTGGAGTTCTTTGATGGTGCAGGGAGGAAAAGGGGTGTCACCTGCTCATCAGGGAAAGTACTGTAGACTTGCACTTCCCAAGCCCAGCTGGTGGAGTCTGGCTGCTGGTTATGCCAAACTCCAATTACCAAACGGGAAAGACGCATCAAGAGAAAAGGAAAGGAAGGGGGAAATTCATGAGGAAAATCTGTGAGCGAGTCATGCAGAGAACCGAGGTCTACGTATTTCTAGCCCGATGCTTCTCCCCTGTCGCTGGCAACATTTCTAACGAACTTGAAGAAGAAACTTTCCTCTCTACTTGAAATAAGTTCTGCTGAAAAGAATATGCAGCGCCTTTGCCATGCCGGGGGGCTGCACAGCTCCATCTGTAAAGGGCCTTTTCTCATCTCTGAGGGAACAGCAACCTGATGCCAGAGTGTACAAGGAGAATAGTTGCCTTTCCGCTCAGCAGCTCCCTGCTGAACTGCTGAGTCACACGTTTTCTCTGCATTCATTTCACACTGCTCCCACTCAGTCCACCTGCCACTTCATCTGGGATGGGTGGGAGGAGAGAAAGAGAGGTGAAGGTAGAAAAAAATGTTCATGTTCACCCAGGACCATTATTATGATACTGCGGGGTCACATATAAAAGCAAGCCTGCAAGCTGCTAGAGAGGGATGGAGAAGAGAAGCATCAGACTGCAAGACAAACTGCCTCCCCCTCTTCTTCAACAGGAGGAGACTGGCCATCAAACAAGTTGCAAAGCTCATCTGATTCCCAGTCGGTCAGTGACGTTACGTGCTTGCTGATACGTTCTGTGAATTTCAGGGAACAGACAAGGCTCTTTGCTGTGATTTAGAAGAGCTTTCAAGTCGCTGTGATTTTTTCCAACAGTCCAACAGCTACTGTGTCGTAATTGTCTGGCTGCCACAGGGAAGTGCCACAACGGTAAGTGAAAATATCATCTGGATAGATTCCAGTTCCTAAGGGCATCTTCAGCGGAGTTGCTGCAGTGGAAATGTCCACCAGCTCCAACTTTCATCATTAAAGAAGATAAAGAGAAAATCCTAGCCATTTTATTGCAGGTTCCATGAAACTCAAATGTAACAGGAGCCAACATCTCCTACTACCTGTTAAATTCTTGTACAGCAAAGGGACTATTATCAATGGTGGGAAACATGTTTATCATGGTTACAGAGGGTCCAGATTACCCTTAGGATGGGCTGTACACGTGGAAATAAACATTTAATTAAATTACCAACTTAGTATTTTTTCTGTGATTAGCATTCTGGACAATACATTTTATAAGTCATGAAAAAAGAAAATGCCCGGAAGTTTCCTAATTTATTAAACCCATTACTGGAAAACCACTTCTGAAACTAACTTTGAGACTATAGGAGGACAACCATGATTAATTTTCAGACTAATGTTTAATCCACTGCGTCTGTTAGCAGAAAAACTGAGGGCTTGTTAGGAGCTAAATAAGGATTTTGTTTTATTAAACAGAATTAATGATTCAAAAAGTAAGCTTGTTTTTCCCTGTGAGAAGAAATATCTTCTTAGTTAATGTTCAGTCTTGCTTTTTAGTGATTCTAGAACAAACCTCTGCAAATATGCTTGTGCTTTACAGATGTGAAATGCAAAGACAAACTCCAGTCTCAGAGGGTGAAGTGACATAGCATTAAAATGCCTTTCTATATCAACTTCCACTCCCCACCCCACAGAGTAGCTCACTGTGGTGTTGCTCAAGAAACAGTTCATGAAAAAAAATGATAATTGCAGAGGAAAAGAAACATGGGAAAGAGAAAAGCAAAACGCACAATCTTCTCAAATTCCCCTGCCTCCATACAGTCTTTTTTGTTCCAAATAATCAAAAGATTTGCAAAACCCAATTTTAAAAGACAGGATGCTGGCCTAAGAAGTCATCCCTGGAGGGGGAAGGATGCAGCCTGACACAAGAGATTTTGTTTTAGTGAAGGGTGAGTCTGGGAGACTTCATTTGATCTGTCACCAAACTCTTCCTTTCTGAAAGAAACCAAATGTTCCAGGCAGCACTCCCCTCATACGTAGGGTCCTACACACTGGTGTTGACTGCTTGATAATATACCTAACCCACCTAGTAAGAGAGAAGGTAATTTACCTGATCCTCTCACCAAATCTCTAATCCAAAATAGCTCATATGGAACAGACCTGCAAGGAAAAAGCAGCTCAGGATACCTCAGCTGACACCACTCTGAATTATGTGTGAGCCTCACTTACATGGGAGCAAGAAGAAAAAAATCCTCGGGCTCTCTGCTCTGGAGAGACAGCAAAGAGGAACTGCTAGAAGCCAGAAGCAGTAAGGGACTGTCAGATAAAGCAACCACATGGGAAGTGTATGGGAGCTACTGTACCATCTGTAGGGTCTGACTGCCAGGGTCCCACACTCATTATAAACTGCTGTGTCTCTACTAACAATGGGGAAGTTGCTCTTAATTCCCAATGCAAGACTAGTTATGCCCTTGTTCACATCTAAATCATACTCCCACCACTAAATCAAATACACAAGTGGTTTAAGCTTAATGGCTCTCCTAATGCTTACAGGTCTTAAACACAAGATGTGTTGTTGGGCAGTGTCCTTTTTCCTTTTCTCCAGCAAAACATCAAGTTATAGGAAATGCCATTTCTCAGGGCAGCCAGGGCCCCTAGAGCAGCGTTTGCTTCAAAACAAAATATTAAATATAGTGTCAAATTACAGCTCTTAAGTGAATGCAGACCCTCAGAGGGCAGAGACACTGAATATTAACTTCCATCACACCCACACATAATTAGCAATTGCCATCTTTCAATCAGGGCTCAATTCAAAGCTTCTTTGGTTTGATTTTGTCTTTTCTCCTTTCCTCTTAACCCTCTTACGGAAGGTCCATCTGATTACCACTGAATATTAGATACATTTTAAATTTTTTTTTTAATAAAGAATAGATTTCTTTGTTGTGCTGTTTTCTTCACTGAACATTTTCAAGTGCCTGGTGATAACTCTGGAGCTGCCTTGAGCTTTTGTAAACAGACTAAAAGTTGACTTCCAGTATAGCTGGTTGTCCCAAATTAATCCCAGGCTGCAAGCTCCCTTTAACACTGAAAACGGAAACCCACAAAGCAGCTCTGTAATTCCACAGTTAAAGAGATAAAGGCTTAGACTGCTCATGGATCAGCCTTGCACAGGCAACACAGGCAGGGAGAACTGTCAGCAGCGCAGCGATGCAGATCGAAATGTACAGGCTTGAACTCTCTGAAACACGATAACCAACTCTCCCCTCACAAACTCTAATTACAATTCTTTTGCCTTTACACTTTAACTACAGGATATACTTACATGTCCCTGAGTGCACAATCAAAAAATGGCAGTAATTTAGAACCAGACGAACAGCCTCTTCAATACAAGAGTGACTCTGACAATTGAAAGAAACAAGCACATTCTGGTATCACACACTTTTGAAAGTATTTACTATTGATACCACTATAATCTGAATTGGTGTTGCCACACTGCTATTGTTGGAAAAAAAAAAGAGGCATATTTCTTCTGTTAAATTAATAACTTCTTCAGTCATAATGCTAATACCACTGTGTGTTTCTAATGTCCCCTCAGGGACTGGCCTGGCATTCTGTAGGCATTAGATCTGCTCTGCTCTCATGAATGAGTGGGTTTGCACCTTGAAGCAGAGGGGTGATTTGCTGGCTTCCTGCCAGGTTCAAATGGGAACGTTTTGATGTCATTCATTTGGGGATAGCCTGCTTTACTAAGTGACTCAAATCTTATGCCCTAGAGCCTTCACAAAAAACATTTAGGAAAGCCACTATCACATTCATTTCAAAGACATTCTCTTTCCTGAGCAAAGGAAATTATATCAAGACCAGTCTCAACAATCTTCTTAGCCACAAACCTGACACATGCCCCAAGGGTATTATGCCAAGTATAAGCATTTTGCTTTCTTTCATGCATTTAAAATGGCTATGCTTGCACTGCTTGGCTTCCTCAGAAAGCAACAGTTTCACTCAGACCCTCTAATTTAAGCTTTGAAATAAACACTTGTAGAGATAAGGGTGTGGACATCCACTGACAGGATCAATTTTATCTCTGCATTAGAGCCCTATTTCCATCCAGGGCTACACCATTATGGGCCCTAATGGAAACCCTGAACAATTAAATATCATTGTCTCCAGTTCAGTGCTCTGCTACCTCTGTAACTGCAGTCCCTTCATGGTAGAGGCATGCTTAGATTATTGAAATGTCACAAGCATAACAGTTTCAAGCTCTCCTTCTCCCCAGCTATCCACACAGGAGCACAAAAAGTGAACAATGCAAGTAGAAAGTGGTAACAGTCCTGTGTCTAGTCTATCTGGGTTCCTATACTGTGCTCATCAACATGGATACACAGCCTTAAATAGTAAACTAAAAAGATGCAACAGCTTGCCTTCTCATCCTCTTCCCAGGGAGGAAACATGCACTGAGCAATGTTTTGTCTAGACAGATAAGCAGACATGCACAAGTTGTTACGGCTCTCTGTTGGAGAAGGTGACACGAAAAAAGCACACGCTGGTGATGAGTTTTGCAATTATTCCGGGAGGATTTTGCACCACTTGTCTGCAGTCATGAGCTTCACTCTACAAAACAGCCCAAAGAAACAAACCTCTCATGGACACATGTATCCCAAGGCTCCACTCCACCTCATGCTGAGTTACCGTGGCAAGAGCTGATATGAATCAACAGGTCTCCACGGTGGTAAGCAAACACCATTTTGGATCCTGCATAAGCAGAGCATTTCTACCTCTAGCTCCAGACTGGGATCACAGATAGCCTAGGGATTTTCATTCTGTACTCCAGCAAATGCTGCAGAAGTGATGATGATCTGAGGTTGCATGGGAGCAGGTGGCAGATGTGCTTGCATCTGTGGGAGGCACACCTGCCAAGGAGGCACACTTAAAACCTCCCATTGCTTCAGGTATAAAAGGTCTCATAGTATGTCTTATTCTGAGGATGAAAAGACAGTGATTTACCTCCTCAACTATGCAACACAAATTGGGACTGTTCAAAAACATTGTTTCATCAGGTCTTGATTGAAGCATTTCTTTCTTTTCAGAAGCTCCTCATTTCATAACATTTATAATTCAGGTCACCACAAAGGCATCAAACATATTCTTATGGACTCCTAGTTGCCCCACAGTTTTGTTTCCATGTTGAAACATGCTGTGTACATAACATATTTTGGAATATGAGCAGTCAATTGCTTCCCTTAGGATGCTCTTTATGAAGTGTGGGTGACAGTATGTGTCAATGGGAAGCAAGATTTCATCCACAGAGCTGTATTCCTGCTATGCTATCCAGAACACTTGATCTGCATTAACAGGAGATGCCAAACGCCTCATACCAAGTCCCCTCCCACACTTGACTTCAATATGAAGAATAAAGTACTGAGTAATCTTGTAAATCTCATTCTTAGCTTCTAAAGACCAGTGCAGCACTTTTAAACCATCCTACCTCTGTCTTCCTCCACATTACTTCAAGATTCTACTAAAAGAATTTTTTTCCCTTGCACCCCTCATCTCCCAATGCCAATTATGTACAACAAACCTGCTTGGTCCTTTCCTGAAGGGTTTGTGTGGCAAGGCTTTTGTAGCAGGGTGTGGGGGGCTACAAGGGGTGGCTTCTTTGAGAAGCTTCCCCATGTCTGACAGTTCTAATGCCAGCCAGCTGGCCAAAGCCAAGCACATCAGATGGTAGGAATGCCAATGGGATAATCTGTTTAAGAAAGAGAATAAAGTTATGGCACAGAAGTAAACGTGGCCAGGGAAGAAGAGAGTGAGAATATGTGAGAGGAATAGCCCTGCAGACACCCGGGTCAGTGCAGGAGGGGCAGGAGGTGCTCCAGGCACTGGGATTCCCCTGCAGCCCATGGAGGACCCCATGCACCTGGGGACAGATGCCCAAATGAAGGCTGTGGCCCCATGGTAAGCCCACACAGGAGCAGACCTGGGGAGAGAGGAGCCCATGCTGGAGCACCCTGTTCCTGAGGAACCACATCCGCTGGAAGGAACCCACTCTGGAGCAGTTTGTGAAGGACTGCAGTCCGTGGGAAGGAGTGACATTGAAACTAATGGAGGACTGTCTCCCAAGGGAGGGACCCCACACTGGAGAAGGGGAAGAACTCTTTTTCCTGAGGAGGAAGCAGTGGCAGAAACTACATGGCATGAACTGACCATAACCCCCATTCTCTGTCTCCCTGAATCACTGAGGGAGAGGAGATAGAGAATCAGGAATGAAGTTAAGACCAGCGAGGGAGGGGTGGGAGGAAGGTGTTTTTAAGATTTTACTTCTCATTATCCTGCTCTGATTTTGGATTGGCAAAAAATTCAACTAATACCCCCAAGTTTTGCCTGTGACACTAACTGTTGAGTTAGTGATCTCTCCTGGTCCTTAGCTCAACTCATGAGCCATTTGTTCTATTTTTCTCTCCCTTACCCCGTTCAGAGGGAGGTGACAGAGAGGCTTTGGTGGGTGCCTGGCCTCCAGCAAAGGTCAAACCGCCACAGTACCATTAATTATGATGGGAAGATCATAAAAATAATGGACAAGTGCTACATTTTATCCATGGCCCAGGTAGAAGCCCTGTGATCTATTTCAGATATTCTCAGCAGAGGCACAAAAGACAAAAGGGGAAGCAGGGCAGTATCAAGTCCTATTTTTGAGGAATAACTGTAGTTCATCCTCTCAACTCCACAGATCTTGAAATGATCTTATCAGCTGAACAGACAATAACATCCCCAAATCCATATGTGCATCCAATAGGAGTAGCACTCTAGTAGCATGTAAAAAAACCTCAAGAAGAAAGGAAGCTTCACCTTAGAGCTGTTGCAAAAGTGTTTTTCCGTACAGAAAAATAACACAGGCTCTTCAACGTGCTGGCAAAGGACGTTCAGAACCTATCAGTACCAGTGAGCACACAGGATGTTAAAAGGGGCCATTTTGAGAACACCTGCACAAACCTGACAGAAAGAAAAATTACCTATTCTGAAAAATAGGTCTGTATTTATCTTTGTCTCCCACAGAAGGCATACAAAATGAAAGGCATTTAGTGTCTGTCAGGAGTGCCATCCCTCTTATCAAAAGGCTACAAAATTGGTCAGATGAAACTTTTACCTGTTTCAGCAGGAATGTTGCCTGTGCAAGGAAGTTGGGACCAAGTCTTACAGTCTAAGCAGCTTCCCTTCTGTTTCTGTAAGAGATCTCTTTGACATAACACAGAGGGAAGGCATTCAAAGGCACTCAAACTGCTAAAGGCTGTGCAAAGGAGCAACTTTGGACTGTCATTTGAAGGTCAGTCTCCAACACACAGTATTTATCTGCCTATAGTCAAACAACCTGACTAGAAAGGACTTTTAACAGACTATGTTAGTTAACTGAATCTGGAACGTTAATAGGTTTTTCACAACACTGTAGCCTTCTTTCTATGAAAGCAGTAAAAAAATTGGTTCTGTTTAAAAGTGGTAATAGCTGTAGTCTTTGAACATATGCTTAATGAATAAATCTGTTGGGAAAAAAGCCTTGTGTGTATTGGAGGGGGGTAGTATGTTTGTTCTCACTTAAAGCGTGCCATGATGGCAATCATCAACAGCAAATGGCATCTATTGTTGGGACTAAAAAAAAACTTCATTTGGCCATTTACTTTCAGGTAAAATTGCTCTTTTCTTTAAAATAACACATTCTTTTAGCTAAGCAGCTGAGATGAAAATAAAGCAATAGCAGATCCATGTCTCTAAGGATACCTGATAAGCTCTTTGGTAGGTGCAAGGAGCCACAAGGCCATAATATCCAGGCAGCTTGCTGCCACGGCATGGGGTGCAGCACACAGAAAGCCAACAGCCTACAGGGAAGAAGTATTCAGATCCCATGGGGAGAACAGCCTAACAACCCAGTGCTGCCACATATTGCAGCGGTGGGCGCAATCCCAAGGATGAAATTATATAGGATACAGCGAAACACAGGAACTGAACAGAACAGACTCTGTAAAGCTTAGATGACAACCAGAAACCTGTGATGAAAAACACATGAGAACAAACTCAACCTACTGCGTTGCCATTTGCATGAGCAGGTGGATAAATCTAATAAGCTGGTAGATTTGTTTGTGAAATTAAAATGCCAGTTCCATACACTGCGAAGTGTAAAAAATACCCACAGTCAAGCCAGATCTGGCTGGGTATTTTTAAAGGAAGCTTGACAGATGTTGTGAAAATGTACTGCAAGAGTCAAACCTGTCAGTATTTACTCAACTCTTCTGTTGAAGAACTCCATGTTCCACTCATGGAGCTCCCGAATCTCTCCTTTCTCCACTTAAACTGAGAGTTTAAGCTCCTCTGTTCCACTCTGAATGTTCCATAGGAAGGTTCAACAGAGGCAGATTCCCCTTCCCATTCTTTCTTTCAATAACATGCTTCACTATGACTCTCTTTTGGCAACCCAGTCAGATCTCAGTTGGAAGGCTCATTTTGTGGTGAAAGAGCCATGGGGAACTCCCGAGTTGCATTCAACCAAATCTCCTGGTTCAACACACTGCAGTTGGAAATCTAACAAATCTGATGGGTGAGACCATACCACCACCACCTCTTCTTTGACAACTCTTCTCAGGTAGCAGGGTGGGTATACCACTCCAGCCAAGCACAAGCCAATGCCTGCTCTCCATCAGTTTTTTTAAATTCTCGATCCTTGCAGTCCCTCCTCTCTCCTTTTAGAGTTTTCCTTGTGAAGATGCAGAGCAGGCACAGATCTTAACAAAGATCAGAGACCACGTGTAGGTGGAAAGAGATAAGATTCACAAACAAAGCAAGTCTTAGGTTCCCAAGACTTCTTTTCCAAGACTGAACAGTGATACAGAGAGGAAAACATTCCACCACTGAAACCTCTAATTCTTGAGGCTGGTATTCCACAACTACTCACCTCTTAATGCTATCCTTATTGAAATACTTTGTTTGTTGAGGTTTCTTGCATTTCCCCGTGGTGATGTCACCAGCAGGTGTAAGGAACGCATGAGACCTCAATCAGTGAACTAGTAAGGCACAGGTCAAGAAACCATGATTTCCAGAAACAGTAGAGGCTTGAGATACAGCAACAACATTAAACTTCCAAAGGATGGCTTTCTTCAGCTGATATAAGTTTATAAAACTGTGGCACACGGACCACATGACATGACAGCAAAGTTCTGCTCTCAAAAATGACTAGTTGTTTTTACCAGGTTGATTTTCAGCTTATTTCAGTTACGATATTAGTTTGTCCACTAATTAATCAGTTAGTCCACCAAAACAGTGACCATGAGGCATGCATAAAATTTAGTATGTAACAACTTGCCCAGTTCAAAATACTCCACTGTTTTTCATCTCACATCCCTGAAACAGACTCTTCAGTATTTTTGACTTACAAAATGTGTGTTCTGTGGCATTAAACTGGGACCAACAAAACCACTCAGCAGTTAAGCTAGACAATGGACTAGCAGCAACAAGCAAAGAAAGGAGCAGATAAAATACAGATGACAAAAGAAGGTGTATGTTTGGGAATAATGGAAAGGAGGATATCTGATAAAAGAGGAAAGAAGGAAAATAAATACAAGGCCATAGAAGAGAAGCCCACAGGAGGAGGAGGAGGAGTGTGAAAAGCCTGACAGAAGGACTGAGTGGAGACTAAAAACAGCATCTGGCAGTAGCTCAAATCAAACAAGGTAGCATATGCAAGAAGTACAGCATACTGAAAACTTCCTTCCTCTTGGGTATTAAAGAACCTCAGAATTAAGACAGAGAATCTTCCCTCCCTCTCCTCTGAAATATCTTGCTCTAAACTCTGAAACAGAAAAAAAAAAAAATCGAGTTAAACTTTTTGGTGATTGTCATTTCCCAATTACAACTGTGAGCATTTATTGAAAATTTTCAGACATAAAGCTGCAGAAATCAGACATGGATTTTGATTCATTTTTCTAGTGGGAAACATGGTGGTGGGTATCTCACGCCTAACATAACAGACTTAGGGCATCAAGAAGCCAGATTTTCAAAAGGTCTGGGAAAATTTTCAAAAGCCCCTATCTCCCTAGATAGAGCCCTAGTTCTGCTGAAATAACTCTAATTGTTCTTCAAAAGATGGGCCTAAGTTTCATTTTCAAAGGCAGCTTAAAAATATGGATTACATTTCACACTGACAGTGAGACAATACCACACAGTTGTTTTTGAAACTGAGACTGACATGGTTTTCAAACTGCTGCCTACCACATGCTTTTGCTTCCTTTAATTGTGTCTGTGAATACAGCACACAAATGTGTCTGTTGTCACTCACAATTAAGAAAATTACAGGTACAGTTGTGAGAACATCAAATACTACAAACTGGGCAGCGTGAGGACAGCCCAGCATTCCAAATCTTACACTGCAAGTGATGTTTATGGTATTTGCACCTGCACAAAACCTGAGAAAATCCCACATGGAGAAGGGTTACAGTGCTGGCCAGGGCCTAACAGAGCTTCACTTCTGTCAGTTCTCATAGGGGTGGAACAGGGCCTTACAGGTACAAATGCCAAGCCAAGCAATGAAACTTCAAGGAGTATCACCCCACGCCCCACCTGTTTTCTGTGATGGTGCATAGGCTGCCACATCTACATCTGACTGCACAGCAGGAACAAACTACAACCACAGTCCTTCACCCTGTGACCATCTGGAGCAGGGCTGTAACTGGAGTTTACTGTTGCTCTGCTCAGGTCCATATGCCCGTATTTCCTTCACCAGAACACAGGAAAACAAAGACAAAACCTTGATGCCATCCAGACTTCATTCTCACAAAGAGCAAAGGTCAAATCTACCTTCTGTGACAGTCCCTACTGCTGAAGAACAAGCTTAAAAGGTAGGAGCTACACAGAGAGGCTTGAGCAATGAGGGGAGAACTGTCCTAACATGAATAGTCAAAGAAGGATTGACAGAACAGCCCTAAATAATCTTTGGAGGGGAGTGACAGCCCAGAGATACTATTTTTCTGCCTGTGTAGTAGTGGAGACACAGTAGAATGTACTTTACCGTGGATTTGGGATCCCAGTCTCCACAGGGACTGACAGAAACTGTTTTAAAAACCCCAAACTGTGTGATCTAAGTTTGAAATGCAGCTGCCTGCCTGCTAGAGGTCCTGAATCTTACTGTATGAAGTATGCCCCGATGTCCTGTCAGTATAAGTCATGATTCTCTATGCATCTTTAAACTTTTCAAGTGATGTTCTTCTATTTAGGTTCGAAGACTGAAACCCAGGAACATATCAGCAAATGATTTTGCTGTCTTTTCATGCAGTATGCCTGAAAGGTATCAAAAAATCCCAACTTTCACTGGAACTTCATCAGAAAGCAAATAATCAGTTCCCTTAAATATCTCATGAAATCCCAGTCTGAGTAACAGAGCATTATCTGTGGTATTCACCAGTAAGATATCCTTGACATTGTGACTGCTATGCTGGGCTAAGGGAGCTGGCAGAGGAGTAAACATACATCAGGGGACACCATCAACAGGGCCAAGCCTTTAAATTACAAATGCCTGTTTACCAATTACCTTACTTAGTGTGAAGCAAGATAACATTTTTATGCACAGCACAGAAGGAGAATGAAGAGCATCAAGTCAATTCACCACCTGTCTAGCTTTAGAAAGGATCAAGTATAAGAAGAATTAACAGAAAAACCACAAAAACCTAAGAACTCGTCCAGCCCTTCATAAAGATATGATAATACTGAAAGAAAATGTATTAGAACTAAATCAATAAGGACTATTGATTTAGAACTAAATAGAACTAAAGACTAATAGAACTAAATAGAACTAAGGTCCTAAAGTTCTAGGACCATAGAACTAAAACTGGCACATGATAATTTACCAAATAGATGTTTGTCAAAAAGAACAGACTGATTTTTAACTTAACTCTTTATTGAAATCAGGGTCCCTGATAGATTCCTGTGGATAGTATACCTTGGCACTGCAAACTGCCTCAGCCTCATCATCTCTCTGATTCTTAAATGCCATTAAGAGATGAACTAAGATTTTAATCAGATGAATTTTCTCCAGTGTTTTGTGTACACACTGCAGAATAAACTTGCTTTAATAAAGATTTAACTGAAAGGCTTCAACTTCAAACTGTCAACCCGAGCACACACTCCTTCAAAAATAGGATTTTAATTTTGCTCATCCCCACAGACTCATGTGACCTCTTTCATCTGTATCCTGTTTTCCACCCACAAAAGAGCAGCTCGTGGCTCTGTGATGCAGCTACAGCAAAACTTTTCAAGCCTCCAGAAACACCATCCAGTTTCATTTCACTCTCTATGTTTTTTGCTTCATGCACTGTGTTGGATATGAGCACATGAACACAAGGCAGATTTGTGAAATAAACAGCCTTCTGGTTACTTAAAATGACCATTTTTCAATGTATCCCATCATTTTATGGTTTCACCATCCCTATTAATTAGCTGGCATAAACATATCCTAGCAGTTTCCCAAGGAATCTTTCAGAATTTGAATTTGCCCTGCAACCTACCCTAATCAAGCCATGCCTTAGAAGTTTTTCATTAGCTCCTATGTCCTGTAATGAAAGCAGTATTTTCTTTTTATGAATGTTATTGATTGCTCAACTTAAGCACTACAACACTGAAGACCTTTGGCCACATTCTACATGGTACTTTATTCAATAGTGAAGTTTATTATTGTGTTTCTGACAGCTGAACAGAATGATGCCCTTTTCTTAGCCAAATTTGAAACACAGACCAGTCTACAGTCCTGTGCCAATGCCTGGAGAATAACTTTTACTTCAAACATTCACTGGAGCATCTTCCATCAGATTAAAGACATGGAAGTGAATTTTATACACCTGAGCCTTTCCTGAAATTAGCATCACTGATACTTTCTAAGTGCCTTTGGCTCTTGTGCCATAACCCATCTGTTCAGCCACCTCAGAATGAGGCCTTTCCAGGGTACTCTTCAGCAAGCATGCTTGCCAGGGGTATCCTATAGGCACAGAATTTCTTCCCAGGTAGTTTAGCAATGCTTCCATGCTGGCTCTATCAAGTTAACATGAAGGCAAGTGCATGACCTTCAGCTCACATTCAGTTGGAAAGTTTTAGCAGTCTTTTTGTTGGAACTATTCCATTTCAACGTCACATGATAAATGATTGTCGATCTTTTCTTTCTCCCCTCCCACACCAGGCTTTTCCAGGCTAAGATTTTCTGCAAGGCAGAACTACCCACGCCTTATTCTGCAACAAAAACAAAACTGCTTGAAAAACTTCCCTTTGTATTGCCCACATATAAAGTGTAAGCCAGGAATCACTGCTGGATTAACGATCTTTTCAATGAACAACCTGCAGGCTCTGTGCATGAACAGTGGGTATTTTAGCCTCGAGATGAGAGAAGGGCAGTGTCAAAGCCTAAGCAAAGACCCAAGGGGAAGAAGTGAAGTCCCTTATACAACAGGAAGGGAAAAATAATTTTAAAAAAACCAAATAAAAAGCATTATTCTACCAGAACCATTCACACATTTCCTCCCAAAAGCAGCCACATTGGTGGACAGGAAATAGAAAGTGAAACGTGAAAGATGTCTGAATATACTCAGTAGCCCTAAGAATTATAGATTGGATTTATAGCACATACATTTTCTATCCAGCTATAAACAGAGGGGGTGTGGTTTCTGTGTTGGTGGACGGAACAAATTTACTATAACTCCATACTTCTGACTACGTTTTACTACAAATTTCAGTGTGGGGATAAATTTGATAAACATAGCAAAGTGATTTCTGAATTCATTATTTTGTATAACCAGCAGAATTGTGCTCACATCTTGCCTTGAAATCAATACAGTCTGTGACTATAAGGGTCAGATAACATAAAATACCATGCTTTTACTTATGCCAAGCCATCAAGAATAAGTGCTTTGAGGCAAAATGTGTGTTTGTCATTTATTTTATGTTTGTACATGTCCTAACATAATGAGGCTTGCAATTATTTGGCACAACTACCCACCACCTCAACAAAAAATTAAATAACTTTAATGTTTCATGGCCTAGGTTTAACACTGGGCTCAAAGGATCTGGACAATGTTGTAAAAAACGCCAAAATGTGTAACACTAGCATGACTCTCTCAGCTTACAGAAAAGACAGCACCTCCTTTCTGCCATCAAATGAGTGGCAGGCACTGATTTTCAGTTGTCCAAAGCCGACCACTTATATCTAATTTGTAAAGAAGATGGGAATGCCCAGAAAAAATAACTGTAGGTTACCTGAAGTTTGTCAGGATTCTTCATAAATAAGATTGCAGCTCATAAAGGGCTTTTTAGCAGTAAATTATATGGCATGTGGAATGAACTCATTCACCTCATAGTGTATTTGCATACAGAACGTGTTTTTGCCCTTCAAACACCCCCTAATAAAGGTTTTAAGCATCCTCTTTTCATGAGCTGGACCTCCTTCACAGTGTGTTGTTGATACCAAAGGCCCACCCACATCAGATGCATTGGCTCCTCCAGCATAAAAACGACCACAAGTCTGCAGGAAGGTACCAAAGGCCAGTCCAACTCCAGCATTAACTGCAACCAGTAAATAAATCAGGTAACCAATACAAACAAAAAAGGTTTATCTACACTGGATGCATGCTTTAAGAGCCCTCGCTCCCCTAAGAGCAGACAGGAAACACTTTCCTGTAAGAGACGGAATATGTTTAGAAACAAGTCCAGAATGGCTTGAAAACACCCACTTCCTTGATGATTAAACAAAATGAATTTACTTACTGTTTACCACAAATCAATTAAAAAGAAAAAACTACTTCAGACAGTTATGGGCTGGGTTTAAAAGGACTTCCTAAGGAGCTTTTAGGAAACAAAGGCTCAATCCTCTAGGCTTCCTTAAAAACCCAAGCTAGAAAGAATTTCATAGACATCAAGTAGGCAGTGGAGGTAAAACAGACTCTGAATGATGGGAGAATCCCAACTAGGTTAAAATATGTACTCCACCGTGAAAAGATGTAGCAAAAACTACCATCCATGCTCGCTGGGCTTTGCAAAACACTTAAAACCTGAAAATTAGGACAAGTTCTGGAAGAGTGTATGGCAGTATTCTTCGTCTGTACCAAAGTGACAGTATGATATACCTCATCTTCCTTGTCTTACTTACCATCTGACTTGCACTCAGTCCTTTCAGTCACATAGTAACTTGGTTCCAATGCCTGCTCCAGGACAGATGGTCCTCTGGGATTATCATTTACGTCCTTCATGCACTAGAATCCTGAAAAATAAAGGGAGAATCTAAGGTTTAACACTATTGGACATCTAAGAACCATTCAGGGCTTTTACACACAATTGTTCTCAACAATAAATTCTAAAAGACCATGATGAGCTGTTCAACCATAAAGAAAGTGTCAACCCACTGATGTGTGGGGTGAGGTGAAACATGGAAAGGAGATGAAGTATATTGTCATGTTATTATTGATGAACTTGCTTTTGCTTATTACCTGCATAAAGGAACTGGAAGCTACCAGAAGTCTTCCAGGTATCCGAATGGTTTGTACCATAAAATCTTTTAATATTTAAGGAGAAGGAGGCGATCCATGAACTAAGCTTCCTTAGGAGCCATCTGCACCATATGGAAAAAGCCTTCAGCTGAAATCATAATGCCCTTTTCACTAAAATCCCAGAGAAGGCTTAAAAGTCTGTGAGTACAAAACTCCTTATCTGTGAAGGACTGCTCAATGTGTCCTCCCTACTACACAGTGGGGCTAACTGAACACATAATTTGGGAAGAGTCCATCATAACCTCAGAGACCACGTGCCCAACATGCCACTCAAAGCACGGCAAAAACTTGGGCAAAGAGGGTCATGTGGGCACATAGAAAGAAATTCACCCCTAACAAACTGCAAGGACCTTCTCCTCCTTCACACATGCAGCTAAGGGAGGGGCCAGAGATGTATTTTTTGTCCAGATTATAAAGTGCTCTGCCTTCAAGGCTTATGTGATTTGTCGTCTACTTCTAAAGGATCTTGCACTGTGAACATCAGGCCAGTTCATTCACAGTCTCCTCCAAAGTCCACAGAGACAGAAACAACTCTTTCTATTGGTGCCAATGCTCTTTGCCTCACAAACCCAATCAAGAAGTCTCCTGAAGAACAAGAGTATATATAAAAGGCTGAACTCTGGAAGTGCCCTTTCCTACAGAGGTAGTGTTGAAATCCTTTGACTAGAAATGGATCTAATTCTGAACAGGCTAATAAATCCAAGACTATTTCAATATCCAGACTTCACCTCTGACACTGGGACATGAGGAGATCACTGCATAGAGATAAGCACATCCACAAAGAAGAACATATTTAAAAGCAAGTCACATTCTCAGAAGGCACCAGGATACAAGAAGACAGCATCCAGGTAAAAGCAAAACAGCACAGTAATGTGCGAGGCACTCCTCAAAAAATCATCTCATCCAGTACAGCACATCTTAACGCTAAGCAATCCTCTGCTACCCAGGACAAGGGATTACTAAGGGATGAAACTGGCTGTAAAGGCCGGGATACATGCTGTCTCTTTCACTTGTAGTAATACAAACATAGTATGTAAGTTCAAGAATAAGAATTACTGTCTGTTTACACAGTGTGTCTCAAAAAATAATCCCAAAGTTATTCTTAAAACCAGAAAAAATAAGAATATGTCATACAGATAGTATTTATACTTTTATAGCCACTTAGAAACACCTCTCCCTCCTTCCCAGGAAAATATGACAACCAATTATTTTCAGCTAGATGTTTTTATTAAGTTGGTTTTCTGATGTGATTTCTTCAGTCCAAGCTCAAAACCAGAAAAGATGTCTCGCAGGCAACTCCCAAAGGAAGTCAACCTTCTTTTACAGAGCAGGTGCTACTCAAAACAACTAAAAAACACCATAAAAAGATGGTGTGGATAGCTCTGAGTCTACCCTCAGCCCCTTAAACTTGTCAATGACATAATTGCCCGTTGGGTGCAACAGCTCCTGAGAAACTTTGCAATGCGCTCATATCACTCCAGCAGAATGGCCATGAGGTGCAGAACCAAGGAGTAACTGGATTTCATAAGGGACTGCCACAGGATAAAAGGAATTGGTGTCTTTTGGCTCACTACTGAGGGCCAAATTACATCCCCAAACTGCACCAAGTGATCTAATAAAGGATGTTGTACCTCTCTATACAGCACTTCTTGTCTTGATATGACAGGCTCTGGTATCTGAACAGGTTGCCCCAGCAAGCAAAGGTTATTACTTCTGCTAAGTGGAAATGTAATTAACTCTGCATGCCCTCAGTCCAATGCAAGCAGAAGACAAGAGCTAAAATTCAAGCCTAAAGTGGTTCGTGTTTTGAAAAAGTAGACTAAGAATGTTTATATACAGTTACTGTAGTTCAGCTGACACAAGGGAACCTGATCCACCTAGTTTTTAGCACAGAGCTGTTTACAATGACAGAAGCCCCAAATGCTTTCTTTGACCTCCTTTAGGGCCTGCAGTTCATCATAATATTCAAATACTGGTATAAAACTGTTTCCTTTACACACACTGTGCAAAGAACTTGGTATCACAACATTTCCAGAGAGGCCAAATGAGTAAGAATTAATGCCGAAGCTCTATACTCATCTACAAAGACAGAGTGGCCTCTTCTTAAACTACGTTGTAGTCTTCATTCAGTACAGATGTTTTGCCAGATTCCACACTTAATTCCTTTCTTTACACTGCCTCCAAACTCAGGCATTCCTCCTCTGCTTCCTCGTTCCCCATCATGTAATTTAGCAACAGGTGTAGTTTTACACTGTTGAAAGAAATACCCATCTATTGCCTAATATGCCCCATCTTTCTGTCTCTCCAACAGCAGATACTTTTCAAAGGAAAATACCACTAAAGCAAGACAGGAATCACTCCTGCCTCTGAAAATGCATAAAGGCTTATTCTCAATTAACTTACACCTTGTGGTTATTATCAGTGCAAAACAGATGTGAAAACAATGCTGAGATTTGGAAGCATTTTACACCTACTATACACTGATGCAGAAGACATAATTCCACCTGCCCTTGACTACAAGGAAAACCTTCAAGGCCAAGTAGTTTTACAGAAAGCAACTCACGTTAAACAGTAAAGGCAATACAACTCCATGACCCTCCTTTACAACTCTGGTGTGTCCTTTGTTATTCTGACACAAGCAGCTAAAACCAGTTACAGGGGCACGCACTCACGTGCAGAAGTGCCAGCAAAGCCAGGCTCCAAGTTAAGAGAAGATTTCGGCACCTAATTTTGAGCTCTGTGAAACCCCTAGAGGATGTGTCACAGAGGACTGGGAAGCAATTGCCAAATTTCTGGTAGCAAATACTCAGAAGCACATTCAGACTACTTCATGGAAGCTAGAGTGAGTTTATCTTGTGCTATGTATGAGGAAAATCCCATCTTTTTAAGATACCAAGTCAATTTTTGCAGAAAACAATGACATGGTTTGCCCAGATGCAAGTAAAAATTGTACACACAATTATCTGTATACGTACCCTGGCTCTGACAGGGTAACAAAGCAGGTTAAATTGCAGGAGCATCATCACAGAACAGTAACGCAATTGCAGAGGATGGAACACAAAATGATAAAATGGTTTATTGCTATGGTTCATTTTTTCCCTAGTCTGGGAAGGACATAGCATCTATTCCAAAGGACACATCATTCAGGCAATCTGTGGTGATGGTGTAAGATGTTCCCTTGCTCCATCTACAGCCCCCAATCAGACAAGGCCATTTGCCCAAAATGAGACTACACGGAGCCACACACTCTCCTTTTGTCCTTACATTCCCTTTTCTCCCTCCTGAGAACGGACAAACTGGAAGACAGGGCTGAGACTCCAGGGGCAGAGGAACAGGAACACGTTATTAAATGAAATGTACACGTAAGTGGTTTCTGTCTTGGGATCTGAACACCAAGTTTAATTAACCACCTGAGTGGAAAGCACAGTTTATGTAACGCAGACTATATGTGGACTGCCATCCCAGTCATTCCACACAACCCCTTCTAACTGCTAGTCCATATAAGAACAATTTCTACTGGCAAAACCAGCACAACTGCGATGAGGGATCCGGATGCCAGCTTGGAGAGAATTCAAGAAACAGGTGCTTCAAATGGAGTAAACAGAGACCAATCCATATTACACAGGCTACTGAATAGCTCTGTAAGGGAAATAGGGCTTCATTCCTTCTCAAGCTCAAAAATTAGTTTGTCATCATTTACTCAGTGCTAAATAGATACTGACAGATCCTGCCACTGTCCATGAGAACATGTCCTGGAAAACATCTAAGGACTTCAGCTCTTCTCTGCCTGCACTCTGGAAGTCTGCTTTCCACAGTACTGTATGCTTATGAGATGTCAGGAAAAAGTATGATAAACTTGAAGAAATTTTAGCTCTGGGAATAACAGAGCTGCTCATTGAGTAGTGGAGCATCTGGTTGTGAGGCCACAGAACTGTAACGTGGTGGTTTGAGAGTCTGTCCTTGGTTTCCTATTTCTCCATTTTTTTAAGATTCAGCTCAGGAGACTGTCTGCCATTCTGTGGTTGTAGAGCTCTTAGCTCAGAGGGTCCTTAATATTTCTGGGGGAATTTAAATGAGTCCACCATCCAAACCATCAACACTTGAGGTTCATTTTGTGTTGCATTTAGCACGGTCTAGCCCTACACTGCTGCAGAAAGAGAGGGGTTTGTTTCATCCTGTTCAGTTTCCTCTACTGCATCCTATCCCCCTGTCTTAGCTATCTATGCAGCCACAAGGATGCTGCTTCAGCTTGCAGAACTGACAGAAAACTAATTAACTGGGTGGGGTGTGGATTAGCCATCACTGGGGGAATGAAAAGGGGACCCTCTTCAGTGGAAGCTTACTGCTAGATCAAATGCTAAGGTGAACTGCACTCTGCTTACAGGGATGTACAGGACTTCCCAGGGGGTTCAGCTCATTGTACATCCACATGTACATTGTAAAACTAAGGCTAAGCAAGTATCAAATGAAATTCAACTCCTTTGTTACAGCATAATGATTTTTGTGAACACCTCCCACCAGTTTTACCCAAAAAAGAGTGATCAAAACTCAATCTGGGCAAAAATATCAATAAAAAAATTAAATAGAAACCCAAACATTAAATACAAAACTTTAAAACAATATTCCCACAGGAAAAAAAAAATCTCACTTTCTTTAAAAAGCTATTTTCTAGCCACTAAATAAAGCTAAAGTCAGAAAATTACACATGATATGTACAGCCATCCTAGAGAGCATTTATAGCAGTTACTTGAAAATCTGATGTCACTCACAACAGACATATCAGCTGGTAGTTCTAAAAACTTGATCGTATATTAAAAGCTATGACCAATATTGTTTTCTGTGCATAGAGATAAACATCCTGCTCAAAGATCCGAACTCCTATTTAAAAACAAAACCAAACATTAAGAAGAAAAAGCAGCCGGTATGGTTCTGAGACACATATGTGGCTGCACTGCATATTCCCTGCCTACACTGGCAGTGTGGGAGCTGTTAGTCATCTAATGCGCATATTTGCTTGGCACGATGCCTTTACTTTTGCATGCAGGCGAGAAAGATGAGCACCCATTTATTGTATCCCTACATCTTCACTGTGTGTTCATCAGTCAGTGTGACCAGGCCCTCCCAGTTCAAACTGCAGGCAGACCAGCTTGAAGTGAAGCCCAGGGTCTGGGAGGTTGTTAAGCACATTTGTGAAGAAAAGGGCAACTTTTAAACTCACGGTGTTTAGACACATTCTCTGTTGGGACCTCACAACATGTTTATTTAAAAGTAAGGACCTTTTGCTAAAAAGAGACTTAATTTAGTTTTGCTTTCAACCCTGGCACAGATCCTTTTACTATTTGCAAGGGCAGCAGAGGTTCTCAAGTTGGTTTGCTTTAACTGTCCTGCTCTGCCTCCATTCTAAAGGGACCTGGAACAGAACCTAAATTTAGTTTTCAAGTAAGGCTGTCATAAAACTTCATTGCCCAGACTACAGCAGGATCAGACACGCCCCATCCTTTTGGCCTCCCAATTTCATTTAAGCCCTACAAAACACATGCAAGAAAGGTGTGCTTTGTAGTGTAATGTTGATGGTGAAATCTGAAGAGTAAGGGTGCCTCAATGTTGTCAGACTTTGAAGGAATAGCTCTGGGCATCTCCCTCCCAATGTCCCTGAATAGTGCAAACTGGTATTTTACCATAAGATACTTCATGTTACAACCTCCTTTAAACAGAATTAACAAAGCACCAAAGCAACTGCTTTCTGACACACAAGGGAAGAAGTGTTTTGAGTGGAGGTAGCTCAATGCCATCGCTTGGATATCTCAGTGGTGAAACCACTTACACTGGCTACTGCACTTACACGAAGAAGTCTCACACTGCTCCACTCTGCTGCAGACTGGCAAGGCCAGCCTTCAAGGCTAATCTGGGACTACCTTGCAGGACCTCTCAAAACCCCTTGCTTATTCTAATTGCCTTCAGCAATATCAGCTGCCATGTCCCCACTGGTTTTGACCCAAATGTGCACAAGTTTAGATTCCTGAGGACTGCAGCATACTGCAGTTACTTTGTTGGTGTAATGTCTGCTGACTGCACTCAGTGTTCATATGCAGCTGAAGGGAACAGCTTTTGACAAGCAGGAGTTCAGAACAGGTAAGATCTGGTCTGATCTAGTGGAGCTCTGTCTTTAAATTTGGTGACAGCAAGACAGAAGAAATATGTGGGAAGCATCCACAATAATCAACCATCTCAAGTTAATTAGCAATTAATTTAGTGAGCTACTAAAGTCTAGCGAAGATGAATCCTGGGAGATTCTGGTCACAGTTTCCTTGATGTAAATCTAGATTAACTCCTAGAGAGCACATCAATCTCCATGACAGTTACTTCAGATTTACACCCAGCTACTCTGAATTTGTGCACTTGTTTTCACAGTCGAGTGGGAGATCTGTGTCAACACAAATCAGCTCTGCTCTCATGCAGATTCTGCAAGGTACACAGAGTTACAGTTCTGTAAAAACCCAACCTCAGTGAAACGGGGAAATTAAATTCTCCACTGATGAAACCTAAGCCTCCCACATAACAGATGAAAACTCTGCTACAGAGCCTGCCACTACAAGTGGTCACAATAGCTTCCTTAGCTCTCAGTCTTCATGCAGCAAGGATAATTCCCTCTCACTGGGTTTCACAAAGCTCAACAGCAAGCATTGAAATTGCTACATTCTTTTGCCTAGGACTCCTAAGAGTAGTAAGAACACTAGATCCACAGAGTCAGTTTTGAGTCCAGCCTTACAACCCCGGCAAAATCCACACAATCTTTCAAGGTCATCTTTCTAAGAGACCACAGAGAGAGCAAACACCTTCTGGCTATTAGCACTGACACTTGTGATGCAGACTGCAGTTGCATCAGAGAAATTTGATATGAAAATGAGATATTGTTCAGCCACACAGCCTGTCACCCTTTTACCAGTTTTACTCAGTTCTGCACTCACCTCTCTGCACAGCCACAACTTTCCACTTTCGTTATCCATAAGTTAAGCACTGATATAATGCCCCTTCCCACCCACATGAATCTCAGTCCTAGTGGTGCAGCCCTGGTCATGGAATTCTAACCAGATTCAGAGAAGGCATATGCCTGCCTGTGTGCTTCCAGGTGAGCCAGAGTACAGGTAACAAAAGTAACAAAGAGAAGAGGTGCATCACAGGCAACATACAAATGCTGGTACTTGAACTTGAATTCAGCATATGTCCAGAGAGCTTGTCAAATGGTTTGTGGAAACATGAAGAGATACTTAGAGGCACTTTTGCTAGATGGTTCAAGATCGCATTAAGAACTTGCATCAAACTCATTCACATGGAGATTTTGTTGCTTCAAAAGGGACAGTTGTTTTTACAGGGAAGCATTTTAAATGACCCACTAACTCATTCGCTCTCTTAAAAAAAGGAAAAAAAAAAGATTTTTATAAGAAATATTGGTTCTCACTTAAGCATTTAAATTAAGTGACTGAAAAGTATTTTACAAGAAACAAGCTGAAAACAAAATGGTAATTTTTAAGGGGGGGGTTGATCTTATAAAAGCTGATATTTTATCTAAGCAATTCTACACAAAGTAATTTCTTCTACACAGGCCACTTTGGGTCTTACAGCCGGAGCTCCCCAAAACTATGTATCATTTATGAATTTGCCTACAGATACAAGTTATGTCACAGTATAAAAGGATGAGTATTTAAACAATAACTATTCCAGAATAACTACACCCGTACATGAAGTTATTTAGAAAGTTATTGCACAAAAATGCTTTATGGACAGCATGTAAGTACTGCAGAATATTGTAGCACGCCACAATGAAAAACAGTTCAACACTTTAATGTGATGAAGCAAAGTAATCTCCCCTCCAGATGTACCAGGAACTAAGCAAATCCCACAGCACCCTACAATTCTTATCTCAACCTCCATAAAATTACTGGAAAGAAATAAAGCTAGAATTACACACAAGTCTCAGGTGCCTTTTCTGAACTTAACTGAACTTCACCAGTAGGTGAGATAGGAATTCAACTGGTTACTGATGGCTGGGCATAAATATCCTGCTTAATTTCTAGAAGAGTAAGGGGACTCAAAGAAATCTTTCTTTGTACTATTTCTCAGAGATCGCACCAGCTGACTCATCCTCTTGCCTAAAGTAAAACATGAAAGTAAAGCAAAGCAAAACAGAATCTCTCAAATTATCAGAACCAAAATTGCTTTCTATAGTAGCAGGAGATAGACTAAAAACAAAATTGGATGCCAATTCACAAACTGCCATTAAATTTCCAGGAAGCCAATCCACCAAGGAACATACTGCACCCCAGAGAGTCCTTAATGAATAGGGACACATTTGCAATAGACTAGTTAAGGTTTTGCCAGCATTTAGGTTTTAAATCCCTCATTTGTTAGCAAAACAAACCTGGAACTTGCTGAAAAATTATATACAAGGGTTCCAGTCCAGGAAGAGAGACTCTGGGAGGGAGGTGGGGAGAAAGTGTTAGTGCCACAGTAGAGTGGATTTCATGTTTTAATTTTAAAAATACAAAAATAAATTAAAATTTGAAAAAAGGAGAAGCTTTGAACCATTGCAAGTTCCAAAGGCAGAGAACATTGTGGCAGGCATTTAAGGCTGAATCCTGCAGGTAGTAAGTGCCCTTGAGTCTAATCTCAGTGGAACAGGGGTTGACAGCATCCCCCCAAAGAATGAGGGATCCCCAGTGTCTGAGTACACATTTACATCCATGGGTCTTAAAGCACAAAGCTGTTTCTGTGGTCTGGATCACCGTCCATCTATACTTTCTCTGTTATTCTTGGATTTAAGAGCTTGATCTTTCATCACAGGGCTGATGATGTTTACAATCCAGGGCCCAGAAGATAAGCCCTATAAACTTGCAAACATGATGAAATATACAGTACATATAAGAGCTTTATGCACTGAATATAATTTGCATTAGATGGAGCATTACTCTCCCCTTGATGTTTATATGTGGAGTATTTCACGGTCTCTTGGCATTGTTTTTTTAACTAGAAGCTATATAGTATCTAATTTGGAGCCCCTACAGCTTCCAACCCCATCAGCTGGAACAGACTGCATGCTTCTTACTTCCAGTTCTTGGAAATGGATTGCAATAGGGCAGAGGGGAAGCAGTGTTAGACATTGTTAAGAGAATGGACAGAGCAGACAGAGGCACTTCACGACCATCCAAATCTGCATTAAATCGTCTCAGTGCTCAAGTAAGGCCAGAAGGGTTAGAAGTAAGGATAGTAAGCTCAAAGTAAAGCCAGTAAGTGCTTCCAGTACCAAATGGAGGTGCATTGGTTAATTGCCTCCATCCATCTCTGTCCTAAGTGCCTCTAAATGTCCTGTATCCTTCAAGACTCCTGGCACCTTCGCAGCTGTGCACGTGTACCCAAGAACTGCCTGCAGAATGCCTCAGGCCTTGGCTGCAGCCAGGTCTGTCCCACTTGTGAATCACAGCCCCAGCAGTGGGGCATGCAGGGGTCCCCCTTTTATCCTGCCCCATGCATTGTGGCCGTGTAACAGGTGACAAACTGGTACCAGGGCTCCAGGGCCATGCCACAACCTCTCCTGCTTGTTTATTGCCAGCCCAGCATTGATTATTGCCCCTTTCAAGCACCCATCCATTTTTAAAAGCCACATGTTTCTCACAGAGTTCAGGCTGTGCCTCAGAAGGCAGTGGCAGTCTGCTATGACTTTTCTTAGAAAGGAAGCTGGGTACAACAACTCAGTTCCTCAGTCAGGACTCAGGAGTTCCCCACCCTGTCCGATACAAGACTTCCCACAGTAGGACAGTATTGTCTTAATTTTACTTGATTTTGTTAAGTATTTGGACATTTCAAGCTACAAAAGGGCCACTTATACACATACCTGAAACATGACCGCCCTTAACATATCCAAATTTGAAAAGTTTATCCATTTACAACATTAAGACCCTGTAAGTCAACAATCGATACTCATCCTGACTAGCAATTGCTCAGGAGAAATCAGCATCACTCAGAACCTTGTCTTTCACACACTGTTGTCTCCCCAGCAGAAACCATGGTGAGCCTGACCTTCTCGCATAAACCCCTTTTCTACAAACAGGTAGAGTTTAGTAGCATGGTAAATTAATCTTAAGGAGGATTCAACCAGAGAGCAGACAGTGCTCTAAAAAAACCACACGATGCTCTAAAAACAACAGTTTTCTTGTTACCATTATTATAGCAAATGGCATCTTCCTGTTTGCTAAACAGCTGCCTTCTCAGGTTAGACTGACCCAGCGATCGTAGGTGCCACACAATCTCTGAAGGGAGCAGAACTGCTTATCCCAAAAGGATGAATGCACTATCTCAAACCATCAGGGTATCACTACTGTATCCATTTAGCCTATTGCTGCCACAGCCTTAAAAATTAATGAGTTCTCCAGGGAATAGACAGACATAACGCTCAAAGCAAATGAAGCTGCTGCCAATACTGTTTGCCTCTTCCCTAGACACCACTTCAAACCAAAACAGAAGAGCAGATTTTGCCCCTCAGCTGAGTATCAGAACCCTTTCAGACAGAAAAAAACACCTATGCCTGTACAGACAAGCCTTGAAATTTCCCTACTTGCCAGCCAACACCACATAGTCTGACCTTGTTTCCTCTGCCATCCAAGTTCCACATGAAGAAAAACTAAGCTTCATTTTGGGGTAATGTCTGAAGTTATCTTGGTCCAAGTTTTGTGAAGATGCTAAACCTTGCTTAAAAATGATGACCTGCATACAAATAAAAGGGGTGCTTACTTTCTCCAGCCCCGGAACTGACTTTATTTCCCATTTTTCCTTTTCTGTGCAGTAGTTAACAACATGTCCACAGATAAAATATGGCATATACACAGAAACACAGGTCAGCAAAGTCATTTATGTAAGACCCCCTTCTTTGAGGAGCTATCTCACATAAAAGGGAACATCAGCAGATGGAGCTCTGCTTCTGCATCATACTCTTCAAATGTGAAAGCCTGGCAGGTGCAGAGGGGGATAAGAACAATCACTCTCTCACCCTTTCCAGCTCTTGCTTTTCATGGCTCCACTGCACACAAAAGACACAAAAGAGAAACACCTTCTTCTGCCTTCCAATCCCTTTGCCTCCCCAAAACCACTCTCTGCATCAACCAGTGTCACTGAGTCTCCCAGAAAAAGGTTTAGGAATCCTCAAACAAAATGGCGTTAAGCATTCAGAATTATCACCAATTAACAGCTCCAAAACAATGCAATGAGGGATTAGCGCAGCAGAGGAGCTCTGAAATTTACACCGATCTAAGGTCTGAGACCTGCTCTCAAACAACAGGGAAAAAAAAGCTTCTCTAGGTCAAAAGACTAATAGCATGAAAATCACTATGCCAAGCAAGAAAGGCTTTATCTAGCCTGATATGTTAGCAGGATCTCAGATTCCTGCTCATCTCTAACTTTCGTAACTTATGAAGCATCTGTTCCTAAAATCATGCAGCAAACCAGGAAGAAAATTAGCAATTACAACCAGGTAAATGCAATGCTTAAGTTCAGTATTCCAGGAAAACGCCTGTAAATGGCTGGATGGATTAATGAGGCATTTTCCAGGACATCAAGATGATGTTTCCGAATACCTGCTGTGTTCTCAGAATCAGAATGATGTCCATAGCAATCAGTTGCAGAAGAGGAACAAAAAAAAGCAGAAGCAAATTACTTTCACGTATCCTGTGGTGGTGGCCATCAGCTCATTTCAACCCCCGATGAAGTCCCTTAACAACCAAGGGATTCCACAGCTACTGGGGAAAAGCTGCTTCTTTCATACTTGGCAATATCGCTATCAATCAGAAGCTGCTAATCTGACAGGATGGAGTGGACAAAGAGGGCAGCTCGTACTTCCCTGGTTTGAAACCTTTGTGGCAGAAGGTTACTCAGCTCTTTCTGAGAGGAAGAGAAATACGAAGCTACAGGAGCTGACACTTGGGCTGGAGGAGTGACGGACACAGATGGACAGGGTGGAAGCAATGCAAAGAGCAGCAGAGATTGGTATCAGTTGGGAAAAAAAGAAAAGCTTGCAGACACAGATAGGAAACTCTATATTCCAAACTGGAATAAACATCCGGTTTCAAGGACAGACAATAAATTAGCTTAGAGACCTACTCTCAATTTCTGTTCAACATCAACAACCAAGGGAGTAAGCCGGATGCCTTAATAAAGCGAATTCCCAAATGACAGCAGACACTATTCCAGCTAGCTTTGGACTGCATTCTCTTCCCAGAGTAATCAGCAATCTCATAGGCACAGCTTTACAAAGCCCAGGCCACTAGACTGTGACAGAACTCAGTGAAGCCAGAGTTAGCATTAGCAGGACTTTGAAGCAAGCTTGCCAAGCAGAAGAGAATCTTTTCCTAATCCTGGATACATAGACAATAAACTCTTCTGTCTAAACACTGGAATCAGCATCCTGCCTAAATCACTATCTTACCACCAGCGCCGTTTTTTGGGGGTTAAAAACCCCCTTTATTAAAGTTAGTACATTTAACATTAAAGTCATGCCCAGGGCTAACACAAAGCAACAGTTCTCAATTTAAACTAATATAATGTAATCTAATCTTCTCATGGATAACAGACTGAAAATTGATGTTCTGAGCTGCACAGACTACACTGCAGATAAAACATTGCTGCTTAATTGCTGGTTCATTATTTAGCATCACTACATGACTTTAGAGCACTGAATCTCCATTTGTGATCTGCTGCCCACTGGCAACACACAGATCCGTGACAATGGCCAAAGCTACATTCAAGATCTACAGCATTTCCAATCAGGGGTCTGAGGGGTTACAGTGCTAGAGAAATAGGAAATTTCATAGGAAATTCAAAGGGATGATGTTTTTTCCTAAAAAATTCAAGACATACACTGTTGTAAGTGATGCAAAAAGCTCAAAAGATAAAAGAGCAAATGGCAGTGCCTGCTTTGGGGACAATATACATAATTAAGAAATTAGGGATGTTAGGAAATTTACATTGCATGGAGAATGTTACATGTGCGTGCAGTAATTTACCACAAAGAACAGAGCACCATCTGAAAACATGGTTTAAAGCAATAACTATCAGGCTGAAATACAGACAGCATTTGGGCACTCAGCTCCTTGTGTCTGTTGGTGCAAGTCAGGCATCATGCAAGTACAAGAGAAGTCCCCTTCTAATTTAAAAGAAAATAATAACTATTTTAATTACCTGACCATTCCAAATGGGCTCTGAAGTGCAAAAGCAATCTCCAGCACAATAAAAGAGCCATTACATGCTTTTTAGTCACAGGATTTGTTACAATAATTCTTGAAGCTCCCAGCAGTTTCATAACAAAGTAGTCACATCTGCAGTTTCACAGAAATTACCACGTCTGTGCCAACGTTTCATCTTATGAATGTTTGCAGGCTCTGATTTCCATGTTTAGAAGAGGAATGAAACAAGGCAACTACTTAAATTATTCCACCTCTCTGACTTGCTATTCTGAGACTTAAGGAGCAGAGGCTTCGGTCAGGGTAATGGAATGGTGGCAGTGATCTCCACTGGCAAGGGAGGCTCCACTCCTGAAGGAGACAGCTTCAGCCAAGCCCCAGTCTGGTAACAGACACTGTTACTGATACTGCAAATGAGGGAACAGATGCTGTTGGAGCACCAAATGGAAGGCATTCTGCAAAAGAAAATAAACAAATCTAGCCATTCTCAACCAGTCAAGATACAGGAAGGAAGCAGCAAGTCTCTGTTCCTAAAAGTAAAAACGACTCTGCAGAACAACCAGAAAAAAATGCATTGCTTGATAAATAAAATGAATTCCCTTCCCCAGAATCTCTGGATGATGCTAGGAAAAACATATTAAGCATACTTTATTTACCTGCATTAAAACACAAAACCAAACAAACAAACCAATCAAAAAAACCCCAAACAGGCAAGTGTAATTCAGTGAACTGACAGTAAATTCAAAAGCAGTATCACATATCCAAGGAATGCTTCAAATAACATCTCTGGTAAAACAAGTAATCACTTAGGGAGGCTGAATCAAGATGCCTAGCTTTCTTCCAAGTGCCCTGACCTAAACATTACAACCTAAATCTTGCAAGAGTGGAGAAAAATGAAACCTCAAGCCCGTATGGATTCTCACTGCCATTAGCAGGCCTGCAGTGGTCTGCCTTCCTTACCATTTTATGGGAGTCTATGCCTGTATTTCAATTATCTCAAACTTTGGTCAAGTCCAAGGCACCAGTATGAGCTGCAGAATGAGACACATGGAATGCATCCAGGGAGATCCAGCAGCCTGCCTTTTGAGTAGGTAGCTAATCAACAGCTAATTGTAAGGACAGGTCTCCAGAGTGTCTGTATGGAAAAGCTGCTGCTGATTGTGTTGTCACCACAGCTGCACGTGACAACTGCCAACCTACAACCCACGGACTGCTTGTGACAACCCAAATTTCAGAGACCAGCTGGGGTCAGTGAGCAGGTTCAGTCGGCTGTTCTGCTCCCCTGGACTTCTCTCAACCAAAGAAGAAACTTCTCAAGTGCTGTTCTCCCCATCCCCTAATGTTCACTTAACAACTGTCATTCTACACAAGTGAAATGGAGCTGCACTCCTGGTGGGAGGCAGGAATGGGGCTGCAAAACCCATGGTAACTGTTGGTTTGGCCTTTAAAATCCTGCCTTCCCAAAGGACACAAAGCTTGCTATACCCCAGTGGAACCTTCCCCTTATCTTGCATCCATGAAGTGGTCACATCCACCTAAGAACGCCTGCAATGTTGTTGGCTGCTAAAAATCTCCTGCCATTGAAGCAGCAGGAAGGAAAGAAGTTAATAATTGGAATGACCTGCTTTTACAGACTGCAAGTCATCTATTATGAAAATGGTTATTATTTATAGCAACTGAGAGAGAAAATTCAGAACAAATACCCTCACCGTGCAAAATTCTGAGCTTTTTTCCCCCCAATGGTTTTGGTTATTCAACAATATCCAGAAGAGTTCTTTACCAAATGCCAGCATTTGTATTTTCTAACAAGCTCTAAGATACCATTAGAGGCTCATATCACTGATGTTATGAACAGAATATGGCTTCCCACTGAAGGGGAGTAGCAACTATCTAGGAGGAAAAAGGAAATGTTTGTCTCAGGGTAGAAACCACAAGGATTGCTATTTTCTGGAGTGTGGAATTAGGGGAAAAAAAAGATACATCTTGAAAGTGATGTGTACACTGGTCCAAGTGAAGTCACCATCTAAATTTATCTAAGCCACCCTCGCTAAGAGGTGAAATCAGAAGGGAATTAAGAGGTGAAATCAGAAGGGAATTAAGCAGTAACCTAAGTAGTACACTATTGTTTCAAAATGAAAGGAGCTGTGCACAAACTTCATATTAGTAAATACAAATGGTCCTGTTCAGTCTTTAAAAATGTGAAAGTTTCAAGTCTCTGCTTCTAAGAAAGTCAGGAACAATACAGGTTTAAAAAAAAATTAAATAACTGAAGGTGAACAAAACATCCCAAATTACATCTCCTCAATAAAACCTTTTTTGAGAAAAGATTTTCAATTTTAATTTACACAATTTTAGAATATGTTTTCTCACAAGCCAGACTGAATTTGTTGTAATGCGTCTTTTGACTCTCTTTTGAAATGAGTTCATGGACTGATGTGGTCCCACAGTGCAAATATTCCACTGTCAATTACTTTCAGATGAGAAACATAACTTAAACCTTGTGCACTATAAAGAAAATCTGAACTGCTGATTTTTAACCAATGATTCACCTTTTTTTGAAAGGATAATTTCCTTCAAGCGTCTTGCTTGTTCCTTGATATCAACAGCCCCCATTGTCTCATGGCTGCTCCTCCTTTGCCATTTATTTAAAACAATTTTATACTTTACTGACTTCAGCTTACAGACTAGTGCTATTCATACATCAGTTTCCTACATCTAATTCTTAATAGCACATAATGTGAGTTATCTTTATCTGTACCCATTGCAGCTTAATAAAGATGTACACATCTCCAGATACACAGAACTCATGGGATCTAGGGACATTGGGACTCCTAGGTATAACTGTGATTTCAGTAAATGTGCATTTCAAGAAGTAACAAATCTTTATCACAGAATATTTTGAGTTGGAAGGGACCCACAAGGATCGAGTCCAATGTCACAGAGTCACTTTGCTGCACTAGCAACACAAGATACATCATTACCTGAAGAAACATCTACAGCTGTAAACACATACTATTCCTCTAAATAGAAAATATTCTATTCACTCAGTATATACAGAACAAACAAAGGAGTGGATATCTAAGAGGATTTTTAACCTTAACTTCTCATATTGGGTTCATAGATGAAAACGTGTATCTTTGCCAAAGCACATGTACCTCAAAGTTCTTCATGCTCTTGCTACACCTCTACTTGCACTGTTAAAGGGCTCCTTTCATTGTCTTACTCTCCCTTAGGTTTAGATTTGATTTCACCAACTCCTGCAATAGTAATTCAAACCTAAGAGTCTGTCTACACAGGGCTACACACCAGAACAGCCATTCCAAATATTTAGGCATATACATTTCCAGTTCACAGTCTGATTGCATAAGGGCCATGCATGTGTGGAAAATAAGCTTCCTATGCTAGTATTACTGATTTCCATATGTAAATTAGCCTTCCATTTCCCAATAAAATAAATCCATCTCCCACATCTCTCAGGGTCACATAGGAATGAGAGACAACACTTGATAACTGCCTACTTACAAATAGAAATGTATTTCGCAAGATTCTTTCTGCATTTGTTGTTTTTTACTGTGAAATGAAGATGAAAGGAAATGGAAGACAGAGATAAGATTATTCCACTTTTTGAAATGGAAAAATCTTAGTCCACTGGACTTGCCCACTAAAATATCCAGTGATTTTTTTTTCCCTGCCGCAAAGCAGCGATCAGTCAGTTATCTGTCAAGAATTGTGTTGGGTTTGTATTTAATATTGTGTTTACAACTGTGGAATGTATTTCAGGGCATCACATGCAGTGTTAGTGTCCTGGCCTCCCAGCGTCCAGTGTGTTCCCTATTGACAGGAGCCTACGCTGCAAAAGGCCTCAGTGATAAAAACAGATTTTGCAAGGGTATCAAAATCATTCATATGAGGTATTTTGCATATTTCATTACATCAAGGACTTCATGACCTTTGTCAACTGCAGGTTTCAAAGAGCCTTCTGCAAGTGAACCAACATCTTTGGAACACACAACTTCCAAACAGAGGAATCAGCAGGCTCAGTTATGCTGTACAGCTTATACCATCCATTTCCTTGATTTCCAAGCAGTTCTGGAAACAAAGTCATTCAGAACTGATGGGTGCAGATCACGGGTTCACCAGGATAAATAAAATTTCTCCCTCTAATGTAGAGTGCTTCAATTCACACTCACTTGTAGAGAAAACCTAATTGCTCCATAGTCATATTAGTGCAACTGAACAGAAACAAACATATCTATACAGGTCCTGAAAGCAGTCTCTAACCCACTATCAAGTTTCTTCAGTGCAAAAACTTCTTGTAAAGTCAAGGACATCCGATTCTCCTTCAGACACACAATTTCAGACTAGACTATAGTGACATCTTATGCTGTCAGTGTCTGCCAGGAACTCCAGAGCTCTATCCTCCATCAGCTTCTTTAAGGAACATTCTTATCTTGCACAAAACTGCTGCCTTCAGAGTCCTGGGTGCTCATCAGCACTTTTAATGAAATGCGATCTGTGGACAATCAAGGGGCAGAACAATTCTAGCAATACATGAACTACAAAACCTGAACGATTTTTTAAAAGCAGTGTAATTAAGACTAGCTGTGTCATAGCTTATGCAGTCTGATGAAGCAGTGTATCCACACAGACACCAGTTTAGATGGTGACATGTTAGCTGTGGGTGTGGCAGCGGGCAAAAACTATCGAGGAGCAGGCTCTGCATACTGCAGTGGTTGGTAACTTATCACTGAAGCTTCCAAAACCTGTCAGAAGCTCTGGCCCATCTGGAGGTACCAGGTTTGCACACACAGGATTACAAACCACAGTCATCATGCTAAACCAACACATGTACATAAAATATATTACATGTAGTTTTCGCTCTTGCTGGCACTCACTGCTATTTGAGCCCAGCCTCACACGTTCAATTCTTTTCTAAAAGATGGCCTAAATGACTTTATTATATACTGCAATAACTAAAGGTATTTATCTGATGATCGATAAGGGAGGTCACAATCTCCCTGTAACTTAAGCAAGTTGCTTATACCTGAAGGGTGAGTTTGTCAAAAACAAGTTCCTGTTAGCATATGCAGTTGTGTCCACAGGACAGAATTGCTATAAAAATACAGAAAGTTGGACTGTCTAGCTGTTATGCCCATACACACAGAAGTAAAGCACGGAATGAAACTGGTTATGATACTGAATCACAAAGAAAACAAGAAAAAAATTTTATGCTAGAGATCCAAGTCCTAAAAATACTAAATATTTTGGGCAGCTACACATGACCTTAAACCAGGGTCAGACTGTTACTTTCTATTACACCCATCTTGTAGAGCTGCAAGCAAAAATCTGAGCCCTACTGAAACAAGTTAGGAAAGGCTGCCCCTGCCCCAAACAGGTTAGGAGTCAGGTTACATGCAGCAGGTCACTAAACGAGGAAGGGCTAAGTAAAAAAGGACACAAACCAGTAACATACAACTTACTGTCATTCTAGCTGGTCACAGATCAGGACTCTTACAACACAGGAGCTTGGATCTGATTTCTAACATGTGAATTACTACCATACTAGCTCTTTAAAATTGCTGAAAATCACAGGACAGTTTGGTTCTGTAGAATTGAGGAGTCTGAAAAGAACATGAGCTCCATCATGAGATAAAAAATACTGTGACGTTCCAGAGATGTTCAAAAGCCTCGCCTTTCTTAAATATCATGGCTTGCTCTCCATGTGGATACATACAGCACACACATACTCTGCATCTCTTCTGGCCTTATTCTGCTAAAGATGCTTTAGTGCAAATGAGTCCTTCAGTTCTTAAATTTCATTTGCATGTTCTCTTTGCAAGGAAGTCTCAAATGTTCTCTAAAGTAGAAACACGTTATCTCTGTAAACTCAAGATAAACTCTCTAAGCATCAGTTTAAACCAAGAAGAGAGGCCCTATCACAGGTTGAATCTTGGGTCACATCAGTTACACTTTGCTGTGGCCTACAGAGGGCAAGCAGGGAACTGACAAAAGAACTGTGAGAGAAAAATTCTCAGTCATGGGATTCTGTCATGCAAGTTTTGAAAAGCTACAAGTCAGAAAGGCTCTTCTGCAAAAGCCTATGGGACTCTCGTCTCCACTGCCTCTTCCACCTTTGGACTCAACATTCCACAGGACAGAGTGATCTGCTTAAACAACTAACAACCAACCAAACCTAGCAAAACTCCCTGCCTTTCAGCAAGGGTTGGTTTGTGGACAACTGTGAGGTAAAGCCAAGCAAGTGGAATTCTTCAGTGCAGTTGGTTAGCAATACTCATTGTATTCCTGAAACAGAAATTTCCTAACTGTACGTTACTTCACTCCCTTTGTTGAACACACTTAACTTCCCTGTCTCATCTCTTCTGCTGACAAGCCCAAACCAGAGCTGCATGGCTGACCTTTTTAGACACAGGCAGAAAGAACAGATTTTTTTTTTTTTACTGTACTGCAAATCAGTGTAATTGCTCCTGCTGCAGCAACATCTGCCTTTCCAGACACTGAGAAAGCAGAGACTGGAAAGCATGCCGCTACATAATGGAATTCTGAGATCCTGAAAACAAAAGAAATGCTTGTAAAAACTTCCCTGATCTTTCCCCCCACCCCATGCTTTTTTAAAAAGCATAAACCGTGTAACAGAAAAAAACACATAACAGAAAACAGCTCTTCCATTTCACACCAGGTTAGGTGCTTAAAAGCTGTGTTTATTTGCCTTTTGTGCTTTGTACTTAACCAATATTAATAGCAAAAGATGCATGCCATAATTGTTCAGATTTGCATTCTTTTTGTTTATTCTGCCATTTATCACACTAAATTGTTACTAAATTGATGGTTTTGCTATTTAAAGGCTCTTGTTCTAGTTTTACATGCATGACATCTAGTTGGCAACTCTTTCTGCAATAGAATGACAAACATTTTAAAGCCCTTACACCATAATACTGCTAAATAAGAAGTAAAAAAAAAAAAATCTTACAAACCAAAGACACAATCCTAGAAAGAAAAACGCCTGTTCAGTTATAACAAAAAGAATAAAACAAGCAAATGTGATGTGCTTACCTTTGTGCACATACCTACTGAGAACATTTGGACTCATTATATGCAAATGTAGAGTAAGAGTTCTAGTGTCCATTTTATCCTCATTCAAGTCAATTGGCTAAATTTTCTCTCTCAAAGGGCTCATATTGAGCCCCGGAGCAATCCTCGGCTTCAGATGTACAACACTAACTCAAATATATCAATGAGAACATTGGCAAAATCACTACATTCTGCCACTCCAAAGGAACAAACTGGAAGTGTAGAGCAAGCAGTGAGAAAATTTACTTCAGCTATCCCACACAGTAAAATTCAGCACTCTGTCATGTACCACACAACTTGTGCTGAAATCAACGTGAGCTCTGGGTCTGTCTGAGATTTGAACTGAATCCATTAGCTGCACAATTTATACAACAAGGAAGTTATCATCTCAAACTAACAAAACGTGATCAAACAAAACAAATTGCTTCCTCGGTATATGCAACATTTTGGAAGCAAAGGAAAAAAAACCGGTAATGCAGCCACATTTCTTCTAAATCTGCGATTTGTTGCTCTAACAAGCACGGAACCTGATCACCAGCTGTAAATCGTTGCCAATCAGGTGGCAGCCGAGCTGGATCCGAACCTCGGCAACTTTATAAATAACGCTGCAATACCAAGGCTTGACCGACTAAATTTGTTTTTCCTTTCTCACGTAACGTAACAACCACAGTCTCACTAAGACGTAATTGCATAACAAGATAACCATATGTAAAGTTCGAAGAAAAAAATTGTTCTTAATTGCAAATGAGCTCACAGGGCACATGTGAATGTTCTTCTGTTCCACCCATAACTCTACCAAAAATCCAGCTGCACAAGTCTCCAGATTCCGTGCACTTTATTGCCTACACCGGCAGCTCTCCTGCTCTCAGCACTGCCATCTAGTAGAGAGCGGCGGCGCACCGCCTGGAACACCAGCTCCCAGGCAGCAGCATTCCCGGAAAGCATCTCAAAGCTGTTGCTGCTGCTAAAATTTTAACTGCAGCCGGCAGTTAACTACCGGCTGTGCCGGTTCGAGAGCAGCCTCCCCTAAGCCCCCTAGCCCTTCCCAAGCGAGGTCCGCTAAGCGCATACACCAGCCTCCGCTCCGCGTATCTCGGCGTTCTGTGGCGGGGGAAAGCGGGGGAAAAGCCCAGCCTTGTGCGCGCCGCCACCGCGCCCGGGCCCTGCGGGCGCGGAGCAGAGCGGAGCGGGCGCCCCGGGGGTGCGAGCGGCGCCGGAGGAGCCGGGCTGCGGCCGCCCTCAGCGCTGGTTCGCGGGGGCTGCGCGGACACCGCGGGAGCGCGAAGGCACCGCCGGCTTCTCCCCCCCGGCCCCAGCCCCTCGCCCGGCAGCCCCACCGCGCACCGGCCGGGCTGATGCGACTCGCCCACCTCCGAGCCCCGTCCTTCCCCGGGGCACCGGACTGCCACTGTTGCATCGCTCTGTGTGCAGCAGGACGAAACGGGAAACGGCTGCAGGAAAAGCCGAGCAAGGGACGTGCCCTGCCCGCCGCCCCCGCCGCCGGCCGGAGGCGCAGCCCCCGGCGTGCAGCCGTCCCCCGCAGCCCCGGGAGCGGCCGCCGCAGCACGGCACAACCTCGCCTTACCTCCCCGCCCCGGCTCCGGGGATGCGCCGCCGCTGCTGCCGTGCCCGCCCCCACCTGCGCCGTCCCT
>VXBT01002622.1:60749-107129 GCA_013400235.1 Oriolus oriolus
GAAAGCTGTTCTGCCTCCTTCTCCCTCGCTCGCCTTCTTTTCAGCTCGGCCGCTTGACTGACAGGGAGCCTTCCAGCGGCCGCCCACGCGCGCTCCCGTTTCCCCTCAGTCGGAGAGGGAGATGGCGAAGGAGAATCATGAATGAAATAGCCAGGCAGCGAGCGGGAGCAGCCGGCCCGGCCCCCGGGAGCGCCGGGCCCGCTGCCGCAGCGATGCCCGGGGGCGGCGGGCTCCGCCGGCCGGCCCAGGTGGGCGGGGGGGCCGCGAGCGCTGTGGGGAGCCCCCGGCCCCGCTGTGGGCTCCTGAGGGAGGGGAGCCGGCGGCCGCTTACTCCTAGCGGCCCCCCCCCCCCCCCGCCGCTCCGCTCGGGGGGGGCCGNNTGCTTGGGGGGGCCTGAGAGGCCGCTTGAAGACACTGCGATGCCTCCGCTGGGTTTGTTCCCTCAGGGCTGAAGGTTGATGCCTTTTCAAGCCGGAGACACGACTGTGGCCTTAAAGATGCCACAGCAACTGGTTAGTTCCTCGTCTATAAACCCACTTTGCTCCACCAAATGCAGTTCATTTTCTGCTCATAAAAACCCAGCACCTAATACCTGAACTAGGACTCTTGTCCAGAAGTAATAGGAGGTAGGAAACAATCACAAAGTTCGCTTTAACCCCACTTGGTTTTCCCAGTGATTAGTTGGTACTGTGGGGTAGCCTTGTAATCCTTTTTTTCTCTCAGATCAGTTGTCAAAAATGCTTGTGACTTGTTAAACACACACTTCACAATCTCTGGCTGGAGACCAGAGGCTGTCCCAGTGCTTTGGCATGACTACTGTTGAGTTTGGTTTGTGGTGTTGGTTTTAGTAGCCTTACTGCACAGTCAAAGGATTAAATGTTCAGGTAGTGGGGGCCTACAGTCTCAGTGAAGTTACCTCAGCATCCATTCACTGGAGATCAGTAATTCCTTTAATTAATATTTTATGTATTTTCTTGATTTTATTCACTGGAATTCTTGATTTGAACACCCAAAAGTACTTATTTAAATCTCATACAATTTAAATTGAAAATAACATTTTCTGCTTCTGAATATGCATGGAATATTTTGTTAAATGCTGGTACATACATTGCATGCTGCACTTGAGACATATCTGCATTTGCAGTTACATAATCAATAAACATGGGGTTTTGTCCCATGAATCTAGAATCACATTCTGAGCTGTTTTAAACCAGTATGCCTTCACAAATTTAATGCCTGCCAGAAAATTTATATCAGCTAAAATTTTAGCCTTCTGCATTTAAAAAAAGCTGCTTTTGATTTCTGTGGGGAGAAGTGTCTTAGGAACTCCATTTTTTAAATTTTGTGTTCCTGAAAACTAAGCACACTATAAAGCATTGTCAAGTCTTTTGCTATAGAACAATGAATATATCATTATAATTTAGATAGGTCTGTGCAATCCTTTATGTATTTGTTTTATAAGGTTCTTGTGTTTGTGGTAATAGTTCGACATGACTCACCTACAGTACATATCACTGCCACAGCTGTTGTAAACCTTCTTCTGAGTCAGAGAATGACTTTATGACCCAGAATTCTGGCAGTGAGTACTATCCTAGTGATTCTCCCAATTAAGAGAGAATTGCAAGTTGGTATCAGTGCAGGGTGAGTCAGTTTGATGCAAGGCAAAACCAAACTCGTTAGTTACTACTGCTCTAGGTCAGTATCCTCTTCCCTTCCAGAAGGCAGTGTAATAAAAACCTGGAATCATCTTGTGATGGGACCTCCTCTGAGAGTTCAGAAAGACTGCAGTGGACCATGGAGTTAGTTCTCCTTATTCCCAAATGCTCCAAGCTACTGTACCAGCCATCTGTTGCACACTGCTGTGGGGTGCACATAGCTTTGCAGGGCTCTGGGGCCGGCAGCAGCAAAGAGCTGAGAGGCAGAAGGGTTTCTGTGCTTTATTCTGAGAAATCATTTTGCTTCTTGGGTTTACCAAAGTGCAGGAGGTCTGACATTAAAACCACATGTGGTTCTCTGCAACTTTTCTCTGAAAAACATCCCAAGTCTGCGTGAACTGATGTTGAATACCAAAATTTGGGTACCCTGTCCTCTGCCAGCTGTTCTCTGCAGAGAACATGGTGGAATCAGTCAACCACCTACTTGCTGTTAAAATTCTGTCAGAAAAAATGGGCCATGATTTGGGATTGGGTACATGGCTGAGCCATGAGGCCATGATGAGCTTGAGTTAGGCTGGTGGCAATCTGGGTTTGCACTGGTGTTTTGTCACCCTGACACAATCGGGAAAGGCTTAAGTGTGAGGTTGTGGTGAGGCCAACATCAGACATGGGGCAGAGGGTGGAGACTCAGTGACCAGTGAGCTGGGTTTATTGCCAGCCATGATGGGGACTTCAGAAGCAGCTCCCTCCCAGGCAGGCAGAGGTTGCTGGTTTAGGATTGCAGCTGGGATCGAGGTTGAACTTTGGGTGAAGCACAACTGATAAGGCAGGTTTGAAGTAGCGTGCAGAAGATGTAAATAATTTTGGGGCACCCACTGATACAGCTGTAGAGCAGAGGCTATTGGTGACTTTTGTATTGACCAAGGTCTGACCTTGCCTAGAGTGAAGCACTTGCACTATATTGTGTCTGAGGCAGCTGTTAAGGATCCTGGTAAGGGTTAAGGTGGGAATAGCTAGGAATTTGTAACACTTGAAGTTGATGCAGTGCTGTATTTGTGTTCTTGTTAATAGTCTATGCCCATTTGATTTCATGGTCCAGAAAGTCATTGAAAAATCTAATCCATCTGGTTTCTGAACGACTTTGGGTTTTATTTCCTATTTGACCTGCTGGACATGAGACCCATTTGACCCTACTGGAAAGCAGCTCTGTGGAGAAGGACCTGGGGGTCCTGGTGGACATCAAGCTGTCCAAGAGCCAGCAGTGTGTCCTTGTGGCCAAGAAGGCCAGTGGTGTCCTGGGGGGCATTAGGAAGAGCATTGCCAGCAGGTCAGGAAGGTGATTCTGTCCCTCTGCTCAGCCCTGGTGAAGGCTCACCTGGGCCACTGTGCTGAGCTCTGGGCTCCTCAGTACAGCAGAGACATGGAGCTCCTGGAGTGGGTCCCGTGGAGGGCTGCAAAGATGGTTAAGGGTCTGGAGCATCTCTCCTGTGAGGAATGGATGAGGCATCTGGGCCTGTTCAGCCTCCAGAAGAGAAGACAGAGAGGACCTCATCAATGTCTGTCAGTATCTGAAGGGAGGATGTCAAGAGGATGGAGCCAGGCTCTGCTCAGTGGTGCTGAGCAATAGGACAAGAGGCAGTGGGCAGGAACTGATGCACAGGAAGCTCCACCTGAACATGAGGAAAACTTCTTTAAAGTGTGGGTGAGTGAGCACTGGACCAGGTGGCCCAGAGAGGTTGTGGAGTCTCCCTCACTGGAGATACTGAAGAACAGTCTGGATGCAATCCTGTGCAATGTGCTCTGGGATGGCCCTGCTTGAGCAGGGAGGTTGGGCACTTCCAACCTGACCCATTCTGTGATTCTGCGACTTAGTCTCCTTATAGTATCCTTGTAGACAATCAGAGAGGTATGGAATAACAGTCAGGTGAAACACTGGCTGAGCCTGAGGGCTTGAGGGGTAGGGGTCAACAATTAAAAATTTTTCTGGTGACTTATTAGCGATGTTCTTCTGGGGCAGTTGCTGTTTAACATCAGTGTCAGTGACCTACATCAGAGGACTATACCCTCATTTCACAACTGAAACCAAACTGGGGCTGCTGTTCAGAGGGATGTCAACCTGAATTATTCTATGGATTTAGGGGGAATCTTTACAGTTACTCTTTGACAATGACATTGTATGTATTCTGATTTTCCAAAAAGGTGAAGGCAAAGAAAAAGGAAGAACTGTGTGAAACCAGTGGGGTAAACCCATTGGGTAGTAGGTACTGAAAAGGGGCTACGATAGAAATTTTATGGCCAGAATCTTCAGGAGGAGCCTGTGCAGTGGATTCCGGTTAGAGGAGGAAGAAAATGCCTGTGAACCATCTGCAGGAAGTGAATTGGGTTGGTGTGGAAACACAGGCAGAATGCAGGGAGCTTTGTATGAAATGCTGCCTGCTTTGTTGGCCTCTTTGTTTTGTAGTACCTTCCACGTCTTTCCCTCTGACCAACTTTCTTATATTTGAATGCAGAATACAAATCCAGAGAGCTTTACTGAACTGAGCAGAGCCATGCCACATTTGTTTTGGTTAAATATGAAATTAAAACTAGAGGGTTGTTTTCATGCAGTAAACTTGGTAGGAGCATAAGGGAGAAATGCAACTTACAATAGCATTTGGGAAATATATATAGCAAAATGAACAAACAATATGCAGTGAGTCATGTCCAGCGGTTCTTGCAGTAAAAGAAAGAGGATCTTCTCTGAGGAAACTATCTGGGAATAGCTTTTGCTTGTCTGAAGCTGGAGCTACCCTCTGGGTACAGCGTTTTGGCAGTGGCCAGTGGATTCCTCTGCGGGTGCAGAGCACTCTCAGGGCGGAGGTTATTGCAGGACTGGACCACAGACAGTCATGCACTGAGAGACCCTGTACTGGCTAGCAGAGAAATCTGCTAGCACAGTTAAGAAAAAATGATTTAGAATCCAGTTTGTCTGGCACGTGGACACCAAGAACCACCATTTTACACATGGCCAAGGGCTATACTGGAGGATGTCCTAGGGACATGACACATGCCACTGTCCTAGGGGAATCTGTTACAACAGTTATCCTCTTACCTGCTGCTATGCAGACCTGTCTTGTAAGCTGGTGGCACAGCTGCCCTGAAGCAAAACTGAGTTAGAAGGCAGCAGCACAGGGAAGCTTTGCTTTTATGAGCTTTGAAACCATGAAGCCAAACAGAACTGGCCAGGCTGGATGGCAGCAGTTTGGCCATCTCTATTAAATATAAAACTCAACACACAGCAGAGAGAAGGGGCTCTGATGACACTATTTCAGCTTTGTTCTCATGGCAACCATTATGTCATCAGGGTACCATGGTTACTATAATACTACTTATATTTCAAATGTTTAAAAAGGCAGAAGGAGGAATAAAAAAAAACTTTTCCCAAAGTTGAGAAAGAGATGTGTTTATTCAGAATCAAGTAGTCACAAGGAAGAATTAACCAGCAGTTATTAATACTTACTGGAAAAGCCATTTTGAAACCATGAAGGATTGTTTTATTTAGTAATTACTATTTCTTACTGTTTCTGTTGCTGTCCCTGTCACCATATGGTGCATGTCCTGGGGTTTCCCCTCTCAGCTTTGTCACCAGCAGCTATTTTGATAAATGCACATGGCAGAAGGTTAACACAGTCAGATTCAAAACTTTGGGAGCATAATTTCTGCTTGAGTTATAAACCTCAAATTGCATAAAAGTCAGATTTAAAAAAACCCAGAAGTATGAGATTGGGACCGTGAGGTTATCTCATTTCAGGGGTTCAAGCAAAGCAAAGGAAGTCTTGGCTTGGATGCTTTCAAGATGTCGAAACATATGGCTCAGAGGAAATCAGAATGGCAGCTTGCTCTTCCTTGTTTGAGGACAAAAAGTATACTGATGGCAGGATGTTTTCAGGGGATCAGCCCTGCAGACCTCTGTAGCTACAGCATGAGAGACCTTTGCTGCAGGAGAGAACAAGGGCTCTGACACTATGAGAATGTATGATTTTGAAAATGGTCTGATAATGAGAAGTGAAAGAGCTTTAGGTCATTGTATGTGTGAATCTAAAAAGGAACTAAAATAAACAGACAATGCACATACAAAAGCAGCTGGTGTTTGTGGGACCTTTGGTGTTGGTGGCTGCTCAACTTAAGACTGCTTACAGAAATCGCTGGGTGTTCTATGCTTTGTCGGTGTCAGGTCCTGGGAGGTAGTTTGAGACAGAACCCACAAATGCAGTGCATTTAAAATTTCAAAATCACTTTTTGGTACTCTTGAGAGTTCAGGACTGCTCAGTTGGGCAAGGCTGATTTTGAAATAGTTATTAAAAAAGATTAACAAAATATTAGGTATTAAGATTTGATTTAGAAATTTTAAAATCAAAATAATTCTGTTAACTTATGTAATTGCCTGATCTTATCAACTGTATTGTTCTTCCTCTTTCCCCTGATACTTGTTATCACTGATTAAAGTATCTTTTTCTAAACTGGAAAGTAAATTTCTAAGGCCAGGACTGTAGTTTTCTGTACCAACTCAACAAGGCTCAGTCATAACAAAGCAAGTGAGACTCTTACAGAAGCGTGAAACTACAGGAGCTGGATTTTAGATGCAATCTGAATTGAGAAGTATAGTATCTCACATACATATATATATTTATAGATGTATATACTCACAGCCATGAAAATTTGCTGTATTAGTCAATAAGAAAAAGGATTAATGGCAGCTCTGTAAACCTAACCGTGAAGAAACCAATGAGATGTGTACAGTCAATTCTAAAATGTTGCTCTTTAATACCCATCAAGCTTCTTGAAGCATTAAAGTACCCCACTTATCCCTAGATTGATTTCATCTCTCTGCAGGGTCCTTCCTGTCCATATCTAGCATTCAAAACATTGTCTCTGCATGCATTTTCCCTTCTTGCTGTTGCATATTTTACATACAAATAGTCAAATCACAAAAGTTTTGGCAAAACCAACAGCAATCACCAGCCAGGCCTTCCTATACACAAAATTCGTAGCCCAGCTTCAGCGATTTTGGGGGGGGGCAAAAGCACAAATCTGAAAGGAAGGGATGATGCTGTAGAGAATATTCCTCTTGACTATAAAAATTTCCATGCCAGCAAACAGCTAGTGGTGTTTCTAGCAAATTCCCTCTCTCTAGATTAAACAATCAGCTGCCCTTTCTTAATGTTCACTGCAGCCTAGCTCATTTTGTACATCTGTTGTAGTCTTGCAAATATTAGTAAACAAGCCTTTCACAGCATGCCTTGCTGCTAAGCAGCACTGACAGACACTTGAGAGAGCTGGAGTCTCTATAACTGGGTAAAACTAAAGATTTTTACCTGTTTATCTGTCTGATTTTATAGTCCTTGTGATCCAGATCGAGAAAATTTACATCCAAAATCATCCAAAAACATAAACAAGTACATTTGGTCCAAGAGTACCGTAGAAAAATGTTCTGTAGAAAGTACTTCTGACTCAAAATAGTCCAGCCAAGGTCAGAAATATTTGAAAATATGGGAATTCAGATGATTCGTTCAGAAAGTGATAAAATCTGTGATGCTTCCTAAGTTTTCCATGTGTCTGTGGCAAATATCCTTTGCTACTGAAGTTCATTCATTGCCAGTATATAGCAGCAATTATGGTTGTACACAGAGATGTAAAGGATGTATTTGAATAATGGGGACCTTGAGGGATGGCAGGCTAAAATACTGAACCAGGGAAATCAGATTGATTAGGGCCTTATGATCAATACCCTGAGCAGAGATCATTTCAGTATTGTATTTCTATGAGATCACCACCATAGAAAATAACTCTTCGTGTTTTAATACTATCTTGAGGTCTTAAAAAATGCCTTTAGTATATTGGTTAAAGACACGATTTGTCTCTGGTTTAATTAGGTTTCAGGGCACATAATCAGCTAAGAATTTTAATTAATACATCATGGCAGATAGCATAAAGACAACATATATACCCCTTTGCTGAAAATAACTCCATTAAGAAACCAAGGACCTACATATTGTGTGTAGTCATCAGAAGTTGGCATATGCTCTTCAAGACTGCTTTGTCTGGCACCTGAAGCTGTTGTCAAGCTTTTTCTTTGAATTCTTCTAGTTGGTATTCGTTGCCAGTCTCGTTGTCACTTAGCTCTACTGAACTGCCAGCAGCAGTGCCCTTTATTTCTGCCTGTTGTGACAAAGCCAGTTCACCAGGCAGTGCTCAAAAGTTACTCCAAGCTGTGACATATGGGAGCTTATGAATCAAGCTTTCCCCAGTTGAAAAGTATTAATAATCAAGAATGGCAATAAAAAAAACTAAGAAGAGCCTTATTGCTATTGTTTAACAGCCCTGTCTGCCATGCAATTTATTACCTTTCTACATGCAATATACGAACACTGTCAAAGTTTATACACTGCAAGAAACAGAGAATTTTAACTTTTTGTGATAACCACATGAGAAAGAAATCAGCCATTCCCATTATCCAGTGCTTGGGAAAGCACACCAGTTGGTGCGTGTGACGGTCACAGTAGGAGTAACTGACATGGGATCCATATGGCACTGGAGCATGGAATTCAGCAAGAGAAACTGAAAGGTCACGCAAACTTCAGCTGGAGAGAGAGCTTCATCTTACAATAAAAAAAAAAGAGTTACCTGTGGTCAGCTGTTGTATCACTACATACAGTGATATAACATCTATATCCCTACCCTGCATCTTTATCCATACTCTGTTGTTTTATCTTCTTAAAATGAAGCAGGGGTGGACTGTCACAGCCCTGAGCAGGAGGAGGCAAGAAGTAGATGGGTATTATTAAAAAAGCAAGTGCACTTGCTCCAAGCTATACAGATCTGAGAATTACTGGTTGTGCTGGTTTTGGCTGGGCTAGAGTTAATTTCTTCACAGTAATTGGTGTGGGGCTGTATTTCGGATTTGTGCTGGAAACAGCGTTGGTAATACAGGGACGTTTTCATTATTGCTGAGCAAGGTTTGCACAGAGCCAAGGCCTTTTCTGCCTCTCAGTGCCCCCATCAGTGAGGGATGGCACGAGAAGTTGGGAGGGGACACAGTCAGGACAGCTGACCCCAGCTGACCAGGGGGACATTCCTCACCATACAGCATCAGGCTCAGTTATGAAGCTGGGCAAGAAGAAGGAAGGGGGGGATGTTTGGAGTGATGGTGTTTGCCTTCCCTGGTCACTGTTACGTGTGGTGGATCCCAGCTGTCCTGGGTGGGGCTGAACACCTGCCTGCCCTTGGGAAGGGGGGAATCCATTCCTTGATTTGCTTTGCTTGCACACGTGGCTTTTGCTTTACATATTAAACTGTCTTCATCTCAACCCATGAAGTTTCCCACTCTTACTCTTCTCGTTCTCTCCCCCAGCCTGCTGCAGGGGAAGTGAGGGAATTACATTTCATCTTTTCATCTACTTGCTCTATAAAATGATATCACCAGAACAATAGCCAAGCTTGGAACAGTGAGCCCTGCTCATTAGGGCCTCTTGCAAAGTGCTGCTTTGTCCAGGGAAATGGAGCTTGGTTAACTGAAAATGGGCTGTTGAGAATGGTTTTGGTTTTATCTGGCTTGTTAATGCCCGCCTGATGGCTTGGAACTGTAGGAGAAAAGGGAAGGATTCATTTCAGCACTGTACCTCTTAACTATTGTTGAAAAAAGTCTCCCTCTGGCTGCAGTTGTCAAAGGGACAAGCTACAGACTCTGTCTCTGGGGATGTAGCTTGACTCTCCTGTAGTGCCACCCAGTTCCTAATGAAGACTTAGATAAATGACCAAGAGTGAATCACCGTGAATCATTGAGCTCTCAGGCTTCACCAGAGTGCCCCAGGCACGGAGACTTCACTGAGAGTGGAGTGGATGGGATATGAGGGAAGAAAAAGGTCTCACAGCCTCTCATTCCTGGTCTGGAGGGTCAAGGTGGGACATTGTGTGATGACACTGCAGTACTATTTTGGGTATTAGTGTCATTGAAGATTCAAATATATCAGCAATGTATCAGCAAAACAATATATCAGAATGTTAACTGAAGCAATAGGCAAATTCCTTTTAAACCCAAACGATAGGTCAAAACTATTAAGTACTTATGTTTCTTTCTTGAATTCCTCAGAGCTTACTTAACTTTGAACTTTTGTAATTTATTTAAATGGTATGGCTATGACAAAGCTGCCTTACTGCCTCCTTAACTTCTTGCTCCAGGCCTAACTTCAAAGGGGCTATTCTAAGCACATACCTGCATATATTTGAGTTAGTATATAAAATAAACATGCTCAAAGGTCACACTCGTCCGTGGCATAAGCCAGGGCAATTCCTTTTGAAGCTGATGTGAGTTATGTCTACTAATATCCACAATGGACTAAGTCTTAAAAGGCCTCAAGTTTGATTTTTGTCTTTCCATGTTCTTCATGTGACTGCCTAGAGCTGTTTGAATGCAAACAGCTATTGGAACAGTTCAACAATTAGGAAACAAAAGAGTTAAGAATAAGTTCCTGTTTATTTGCCGAAGTATCAACTGAAAGATCCCTTCCCAGTTTCCATTGCAATGTGATGGTGAGATTCTTGCCTCAAGCAGCGCTGAGGCATGGCTAGACCCATATTCCAGAGTCAGTTCTATCTGAGATCCATTTTGCTAGTTAAATTTACAGTATTTTAATCCCTTCATTTAAATGTCAGCTCTGTGAACTCTTTTACAGCATGGAAGTCCTGTCTATATTTATTGACGCAATGCCCCTGAGAGCAGGAGAGAAACAACAGGGTGACCTTCGGTTTCAATTTAACGCCACCCAGGAATCAAGCGACCTCATGTCTCTGTTGGTGGTTCAGAGCAGTGACACACATCACTAATACATTGCAAACACACAGAGAAGTAACACAGGAGATGCTCTTGCTTGTGTTATTACTCACCTCCCATTTCCAGTTTAAGAATGTGTTAGTAAAGAGTGTTACACAAACTGTTGATACTGTTTTAACAAGAAATGTACTACAATGCATTGTAGGAGTATGGAGTGATACAATTTTCCTCTGTGGGTTGGAGGAAGTATTTTTTTAAGTGTTTGGATTACACAGACTACATAAGATTAGCCTAGTTGTTGCTAATTGCAGGTGTTCTAACGCCCACCTTCTCCTGTTATATGGTTCTATCATGGCTGGCATCATTATTTAATCATTACAGCAGTGGACAAAGAGTCACAATTCCTGTCTCCTGAGAGTACTTTGGGTGGTTGACTGGGTTTTTGTGTGCTTGGATCAGTCATAGCTCAGATCAGTCTCTTTGTGCCTCCATCCCTCCATCTAAGAGCAGAAGTAATCTGGAGGTTCGTATATTTATGCCTGGGGTTCTTTCCCACTCTCTGCAGTAAAAGAGAAAATAAATGTAAACATTTTGTCCCACGTCAAAGTCTGCTGTTTGAAAATTTGTGTTTATCAGGAGTTGGGCCAAAGATGGTAATATTGATATGCTTTCCTTTCTGTGGGTTGAAAAGTTACAATAAGTGCTGATTAGGAAATGCACGCCTCAGATATTCCTGTAGTCCCAAAGTGAATTGGCTGTATTATGTTCCCTGAACTTTTGATTTTTTATTTGAACTGCGTTCGACTTGTCTCTGGTTTTGACTTGCCTCTGCGTCACCTGAGTAATTTGTGATTGTCATGTCAACTCATTGGGTCTCCCTAAATTGCCTAGGGCCAGGTGAGTCCCAGGGCACACTGCTGGTTGTCCTACCTTGTGCCCATTCAGAATTAACAGGAGAACTCAGCTGAGAGTGAATGAAAAAAGCACAAGACAGAGGTACTGAAGTTCGCAGACACAAATTAACATTGATGGGACTCAGAACCATTCCAATTTGGCTTGACAACATGAAATTTATTGGTGAGAAGGAGCAAAGGCCAGGGCTCTTGGCATCAGGAGACTGAAGCAATCCCTTCATCTACCGCGTTCATGATAGTGGTGTCAGGGAGAAATCCAACAGAACATGTGGCAGGACAAGTGGAAGAATGCAAGATATGCAAGAACAGTGCTAATATGAGTTTGGAAACTTTCGTGGGGTGAAATGATGATGCCTTGAGAGGAAAAAAATAGTTAACATAAAATTCCAGAAGCCTGTGATTCTGTCACAAGCATAAGTGGTTCATGATGCCTGAAGATAGACTATATTTTTATCTGGAAAATGCATTTCGAAACCTAAGCCAATGACTTTAGCAAACTGTCCCCGTCCCAAGGGATGTTTGGTCACCAGTTTAGATACATTGTTGTTGATTTCTAATAAGAGTCTAAATTCAGTGAACTTTCATGCTGTCCAAATATTTTCCAACATGTCAAATGCAGAGACTTTTTAAAAAGCTTGCTTAGAGTTACTAGAAGTACAGGAATCAGTTTGGACCTTCTAGAAAACTAACATCTAAGGAAAATATGAACTAGGACATGATTTTTGAAGAAATAATAACATATTTTCTTGCAGTACAAGGTTAGTTTTTGGCTGCTTCTTTGTGGGAAGGCAAAGAATTGCAGCTGGAATGGATGGGATTTCACTGGAATATTTGAAAATTGGTTCTCAGCTCCTACCTCCTGTCTGAGGGGGGCTGTAATTCTGTATCCTGAGGGACTCTGAGCTCTCAGCTGCCCCTCCAATGAGGTGTTCTAAACCTCCTGGTTGTTCTGCCTGCCTCTGGCTCCAAAAGCCACTTAAGGTACTTCAGGAATGCTCTCTCAAGGCAGCTGTCACCTCCTGGGAGAAAACAACAGCTTCCAGTGAATGGCACTGAATGATTAGAAAAGACTCAGAAGGAGAGGGAGGGGGGGAAAGGCATTTGTCAGTGTTTTTTTGTCAGTTTGGTTTTTGGTTTTTGTTGTTGTTGTTGATTTTTTCCCCAGTGACATTAAAGTGTATGGTTGCAGCCTGTGTTTGAATGCTGTTGTACTGGATGAGAGCAGAGACTGTGAAGCTGCTGTATTTTATCCCTGGTACATTTAGGAGCATGAGAAAGAGAGAGTCAGTGGGGGATTTTTATATGGAGTTATTGTTACATGTGACCAACGATGAGCAGATTACTTCCAGGTCAGAAATTTTGAGAAGCTCTTCAGTTATCAAGAAAAATTAGTGGGTTTTTGTTGTTGTTGTTGTTGTTGTTTGTTTTTTTTTTTTTAATTTGCACAGATAAACCACATTCTGGATGTTCTTGGGACCTGCTCTGTTATGGTCAGACTGCTTGACCTGCGTACTTCTACCACATATTTTTGCAGAATTCCCCAATCTGTTGTGATTGGAGAAGTTGGAAAATTCTAGGGTGTTTAGAAATATGACTGCTTCTTGATGCATGAGGTTTTCTTCACCTCAGAGGCCTGGATATTCTCTCTCTTTCATATTACCCTCTCAGTTGTGATGTAGGCTCTAAGCAAAGGTTACTGCTGTGTGGGTCTACTGGTTTTGTCTTTCTGTTATACTGTGCTTTTAAATAATCATCAGGAGTGCCTAGAGCACAGGATGGGCACCTTTCCCATCTGGTTTTCTAAGCATAAATAAATGCTTACAGAAAAGACAGCTGTGGCAGTTCCCCCTCTTCTCTGATAGATCTCTCTTCAAAGCTGTGGATCAAAAGAGCAGTGCAAATATTCAGCAGCAGGGACCATGACTCTTGAGTACTGGCACAGAAGAATCACATGTGAACTTCTAAGTCTGCGTAAGTAACCTTCCAAAACGCAGGTTGAAAAAATAATAAACACACTTATCTTGCCAGCAGGGAAAGAAGGCGCCTCCTGTCACTCAGAGCAGCTCTCAGAGGCACTGCAGTCATGTATGGAAGCTGAAGGAGGCCTGTGTGAGGCCCTCTGCCTTCAGAAATGTGACAGAAATTCAAGTCTGCTTTCACTGAGACTAGAAATGGCACTGCAAGAGACTCAGGAGATCCAAATTTAAATTCTATCTCTGACACAGACCTTTGGAGTGTATGAGCAAATTACCATGTCCCTCAGTTCCTTCTGGTAAGAAAAAAGAATGATAATATTTTTCCTCTCTGTCTTGCATTAGAGCACCAGACTGAGGCCATTTCTGGTTAAATAGGTGTATTGGAACCCAAGCCCTCCTGGGGCAGCTAAGCAATAAATACAGAAGTAAAAATAGGTGCAAGTAGGTAAACAAATTATTTCAAACACTTTGAAATTAATCTGGGATGTGCTATTATTGCTTTTGTATATACTAAATAAGTATCATTTATCTTTTTATGAAGACAGGTGAGCTTTTATTGAACAGCATAAAAGTTACTTAGGAGAAATACAAGTAAATAGACTTAACTGTAGACAACTATTTTCCTAATATAAAACCAGTGACGCAAGAGAGAATTTTATAACTGCATATGCTCACAAAACAGCTCAAAATCAGCTCACCCACTACTCTATCTTCAAGCCTAGTGGCAGATCAGTAAGGGGAATTATCACAAACTCCTAAACTTCTGTGCTGTAAGTGTTGTTGTTTTTGTTTTCAAATCTCATTTCAGCCTCTCTTTGGTTGTCAGAGGTTGATGTAGTAAGACATCTGCTGCTGTCCTGAAACTACATCTCTGGTTGGTAAAATTAACTTTGTTTCCTTAAAGTTGGTTACTAAAACTGGTAGAGAATGTTTCTCTTCCCCAACCAATACTCATCACCGACTTGGACAAAACAAGCCAGGTTCTTTGCTGTCTGGCTGTCCATCTGTAAAGAGCATTCCTTAAAAAAAAACGTAATCTGCTTATGCAGCATTTTGTATCGACATAAATAAATGTGCGAGGCAGTACGGGACAGCAAATAAGCAGACCGGTGTTTTAAGTGTGGAATCCCACGCTCAGTAAAGGGTTGTTTCCTATCCCGAATGACTGAGGAAAGAAGAGGGCAGAGGAAACTGCAGTAACTCCACAGCTCCATAGATGTCACCAGCCTTTCGCTCCAGCCTTCCCAAGACGTTTTGGTTCGTACCTATCTCCCTCCAGCCATTTATTCCGTAGCCCCAGAGGGACTTTTTTTTGGATGATGAAATGCTGCAGAGTACAAATTAAGAGCTGCCAGCAGTGAGCTGTGCCTGGACAGGAGATACAAAATGGAAAATGTAAACAGTAACACAGTACTTTTTCAATTACATCTTAAGCAAACATACTTACTTAACAGGAGTCATAGAACAGTGTGAACTACTTTTTTAGATATTGAGAGCTAAATCATGATGGCATTTCCCGAGCTTTGTTTCAAATGATTTATGAAGGTTATTTGCAACATTTTGCCTCCTTCTGGAATTCTCAAGTAAAAATCCAAACCACGTAATTTCTGTTCACATAACACCCACAGCAGTCATGCACTGTTCTTTTGGAGCTGAGAACTTGTCTGCAGAATGGCAAGGGCAGTTACAGAAAGGAAATTGTACAGAAGGAAAAAGACCCTCTTACATCCTCGCAGAGAATAACTTAGGTGCCAGTTTCAGATAAGGAGCCAGATCAGGTGTGAAGATAGGACAAGGTGGAAGGGGAACAGAGAACAAGGAGGAGGATTTGCATGTTGAAATGAGATTTTTGGAGCATAAAGGAACCTCTTTAATTAACAACTCGATCTGTATGAGAGACTGATTTGTTCGTTAGAGAGCAGCACTCCAAAGATTTCAGATTTGAGTCCCAAGTGGAGCAGCTGCTGCTGCACTGGAGAGGGTGCATTAGCTGTGCTGCTGTCCCACCACACACACCTTTGCTTGGTGGTGCTGGGGTCTATTGATTCTGGTAGTCAAAGCCCTGCTTAGGGCACTGAGCCCAGCTTCTCTCTATTACATCAGCAGGGAAAAGCTGTAAGTGATTGCTGTTGTGTTCATGGGAAGATGCAGATGGATTGAGGGCAGGTTTATACTACAGTGTTCGGCTGGAGGCCTGGGGAGGAAGGCACCCTGATGTAGCAATACTTTCAGGGAAACTCCTTTAGTCCTTGTAGGACAGGTATCTGCAAGGGGCTCTGCCAGCATAGCTAGAGCTTGGCCATGGCTCCTGGAGGCCAGCCCTGGCCAAACAGACTGTGGCCCAAAAGTGTACACTCACCGGCCCCAGTCAAGTGTTCTGACACAGGCTTCATTCAGTCCCTTGTGAGATTTGTTTTCAAGACTGCCACAAAGAGTGGTACTTTCCTGGCTTGAAGTTTAAGTAAGGCACAGGAGGCAGGATGGAGAGATCAGAGAGTGAGGTTAGGAGAGGTCGTGGCAGGGGGGCAGTAGGGCAGACCCAACTGGGGATCCTCAGGCCAGAGGTTTGTTCAAGCAATCACACAGCTGACTAGCCCATAGTCATGCACCTAGGGGTGCATGACAGTGCTTTTCTCCTGGATTTTGAAGAAATTTCTCAGAGTAGTGGGGAGAAATACTAAAAACCAACACACGCTTTCTTCAGGATTTCCATTTTTCTAACTTGTATCTTAAAATATATTTAAAGGCTTTGTTAGTAAGTGATCCTCAGGAATTTGAAAATACATATTAGCTCAGCTGGTAGTGACCCTGCAGTACTCTGCTGTTAATAAGTAATCAGCATTTTTCATACAATGCCTTTCCCCTTTGGATGGAGGACCATCCCCTAATTTGATATACAAGGCTATACTTCAGTGCGAGATCACCACCAGTGCTATTGCTGTGAATTTACATTGGTGTAATAGCTAGTAGAATTTGTTCCTGAAAGACATTCAGTGAAAAATGAACATATACTATAATTTCCCAAGTGGTAGATTTTCATATTATTTATGTTCATTCAGGATTTGAATCTTGGAGATTGAATTAATTTCAGATCTCCTACCACCTGACCCAAAACAAAAACCAAACAGCTGTGTTTGTTACTGCTTGGTAATATATTTTTCCAGGAAAACACAGCTTAATCTGGGCTCTGGTGAAATAGCTGTCTGTTGTTTGTGCTTTACAAACCACACCAGTAACTGAAAAGAGAATGAGTATCTGCCTACTCCAGAAAATGTACCTTTTAACTTTGGTGCAGTGCAAGACTGTGACAAAAATTGGTTTGGAACAAATTTTTAAACCCTGTTCAATGTAAAGAAATGCGATGGTAAAACTAGAAGAGTACTGTGAGGAAGTGCTTAGTTTGGTTTATTGTTTGAAGCAGAAAAAACCACACTGTTCAAGCAAAGGGGCAATGACCGAAGAGTGCAAATGTGCAGGCAGGAGTAGAAATTCTGAGAACAGAAGAGTTCGCTTTCTGCAGCACTGTGTAAAATAGGGACCAAAAGTAGGCTCACTCACCATATTGACCACAGCACATGACTTAATCCTTGAATGACATCAATTACGTGGGTCTTTGTCTGATCTCAAAATCTGAAAAATGCACTTGGGACCCAAAGGTGAAGCTGTGGACGGAGTCAGCTTTTTCTGAACACCAGTACTGACAGGCTGGCTCCTGTGGGGGCAGAGAGAAGCGTTTTGGCCTGCTCTAGTGCAGTCAGTCCTTTGGGGATTCAGGCTTGTCTGCCTAGGAGCAGTACAGAAGTTGTCTTTTATGCTGAGCTCTAAAGGTAGAAGGCAGCTGAGATCTCAGATAGTTTCAGCTGTTTTATGTGAGGGGCAGAATCTCACCGTGACTGGAAATGGAGCTTGTGGATGGACAAAGTGCTGTGTTCTCCTGCATGCAGTTCAGTAAGGTGTCTTGGGACTGCTCTGGACCACTCCTTTCTGAACAGAATAGTTCCTTTTTTATGTGCAGTGATGCTTGGAGATGGAGATGGGCACATGTGAGAATGGGAAGTTCACAAATATTCACATCCGTTTATATATTTAAATGGCAGAAGAAAATAAGCTTTTCATCTCTTTTATTTCAAGAAACAGAGTTCTGGTCTATTCTTTTCATGCAACTTCCTAATGAGCAGACAATAAGACTGTTACATACTTTTGTAATGAATAGATTATGTGGTTGAAAAAGGAAGCATTATTTCAATTAGTTATGCCAGTTGTGAACTATAACGCAGTTTTAATTGAAGTAAAGGGAAATCCACATGAATATCCACTGCATTAATCAAGATGAGATGCCTTGCAATGAATACTGAATGAATAATAATGAAACACCAAGAATAAAATGTCACAGTTTAGAGATATTATATCTCACGTCTTCCATTCACCAGACCATCAGGATTAATTGAACCAGTGCAAAAAGTTATGGCTGGTGGCATGTTCATTGTTGCTAAAAGGAAATGAAAGTATAGGCACAATTTAGCTCATTTATCAAAAGCTGGTTCGTCTAGAACTTTTTACAAAACTCAGCTGATGAAGTTTCCTGAATAAATTTTGCCAGTTGCTATTTACAGTAGCATGGACCCATCTTCATTGGATATTCTTGTACCACAGTTCATGAATGTGAGGACATAAAGACAACCATTTTCAAACTGTATTAGTTGTTTGGAGAGAATTATATGTCTTTTTGATAAGAAATGTTTTTTAACTACCTCATAGGCTTTGCCATCTGGAAGAGCTGATGTGGAAATGAATCTTTGATATTGATATTATATATTTTGAACTTTCAAAATTGTACTTTATTGCAGAGAGAGGCAAATTCGACCTCAACAATTCTTGTCCATCTCCTGAAATGTGGCTAGAATCTTAAGTGGGATTAACCAGCAGAAATGCAATAATAAAACAGAAGACTGGGGGTCACTGATTTTGCCTGTAAATTAAGCTTTATCCTGCTTATCCAAAATCACAACACAGAGCAAAGGTACTAATTCCAAAAAACAAGAAGATAATTAACTTCTATTATAACCAGTTTAGATGAGCTAATGTGAATTTCAAATTATGTGATTACACCAGTAGATGAGTTATAAAAAAACTGAACTTTGAATTCTGCATTGCAAATACACCAGAAGCTTGGTCCATGAACCCACTTGGGAAACAATAATGCAGGGCCCAGATCTCCTCTTATAGACTCGGGACTGTTACAGATTAATAGAATTAAGAGCCAGATTGAATAGTGTGTTCTCTAATCACAGACCTTAGGCTGCTGTCCTCACAATGAGCTTTGTGTGTCTCCCTAAAACACAGCCTGCACAAAGCAGGCATCCAGTTTGGGCTCAGAAACAGAGGATCTGCTGCTTCCCCTGCGAGCCTGTTCCAATGGTTAGTCACTCTCACTCTTAAAAATGTGTTACTTATTTCCCATCTGGCAACCAGATATGGGAATGTATGTCAGAATAGCTCTGCTGACTTTAATCTGCTGCTCCTGATGAGAGGAGAAACAGTCCTGAGGTCTGTTTGCTCCTGATCCTGACTTGGAGAGCCCATTAGTGCTGCAGGTCTGAGTGCTTGGTGCCAGCTATTCCAGCCAGCAAGCTGGGATGTTCCTTGCTGTCTTATTACTTTCTTCTGCTTGTTCCACTAAGTGAGCATTTGTTCACTGAGTCAGCCCTTACATGACTGTTCTACCCACTCCTTTTCCCCCCTTTCTCCCCCAGTGGAGAATTGTTGCAAAGTACAGTGGTGCACAGTGCCTGCCATTTCCACGAGCAGGGCAGGAGTTCATTCTGCCCGTTCACAAGTTACTCTGACTCTTTGAAACACACATGTGCATGTGCATACAAAACCACTAACAAACCCACTCAGAATCTGTCTCAGAAATTCCTGCTGAAAGCTGTCAGTTATCCCACACCAATGTAAGCTCCCTTTTGGTCTTTTAAAGGTCAAACCCATCCTGTTGCAGAGGATCAGGAAGTCAGTGCATGACAAATCAGACAGTTGCTAGAGAGTGATAAAATTTTCATTTTGGATCAATAATGATATATGACAGTGTCTAGGTAACAGTTTTAACGCTTCTACTTCAACACGATTTTGTAACATCGCGTCTAATCTTGTAATGATATCGCCACCTGGTGCCTGCTGCATCGTATACCAAGCTGCAGGAAACGCAGCGTTACTATGACAATTTCTGTGGCGGATGCTGTGCGCTTCGTGTGAAATATTTGGCTCAAAACGCTTCTTGTGAGAGGGGCGGGATGTGCACAGCTGCTACCAAAACGCTGGAGCCTGGGTATGTGATGGTTTTGGAATATGGTGGTTGCCACCATAGTGCCATTTGTAAAGCTGGTATAACCCTGTAGTTTACTGCAGGGTGGGTCTGCTGAGGGACACCGAGGTGGTGGCTGTGTCCCCTGTTAGCACTGTGCAATGCAGCAGCATGCTGCAGATCAGTGCACTGGCAATACATTTTCACTTCTTCATCCCAGTGCCCAAGAAAACTCCTCTTTTTTGAATACTCTTCAACTGCAGAAGAGTTCCTTTTCATTTATATGGCTTTGGTGTTGGAGGGACATTGAATCACTTACCAAGAGCCAGTTTCTGCTTCCCTTAAAGTGAGAAGTCTCACGAGATTCCAGAGCTAGGATTTACCCTTTGCTATGTTGCACACATAATGAGGGCTGCAGGAGATAGACCTTCAGCACAGCATTGTAATCTCAAGATATGCTGGGCAGATGACTCCTAGAGATCTGATTTTATTCTATAATTTTATTTCATGGTTTAGGATCGCCTCCTTGTAGGTTCAGTCCAGAGCAGACTCCATTACCATGCCCTAATATGCTGTGAATCCTGCATCCACACCAGCTTTGCTGAAGGGGTCTGTGCTGCTCTGACAAGCCAGTTCTGTTCCTTCTGAGTCAAGGGAGTCCTGGAATGGCCTCTTCCTCACATCCTCTCTGCACATTGTCTCAGAGGGAGTACTTTCGGACAACACTGGGACACCATCCATGCTCTGCTGAGCTACAGAGTTTCACAATTGCCTCACTGTGCAGAAGGGAACTGGGAACTTAGCCACGACCATTTCCTAAGCTCCTTACATTGCACTGTGGTTTGCAAGGGCTTTTGTGTCCTAGGCCAAGCAGAGGTGCCAGCTCACCCTGCAACCCTAAAATGCAGGCTGCAGGCAGGAGAAATGTTCCCCTGTGTGCTGTTGCCACCAAAAGCATGGGCTGCATGAGGACTTGTGATATCATGAGAAGGGTGAGCAGGGCAGTGGGGTGGGCTGGTTGTGAGCAGCAGGGAAAGGTGTAGCAGCTAGGAAGCCTGGCAGAGCAAAAACTCCTGGAGCACTATGACTTTTTCTAGTTGGTTTTCCTCTGCCAGGGAAGAATGAGTCAGACCAAGATATAGAAGGAAGAAGGTTGAACAGAACAGTGGAGGCTAGAGGAGAGAGATGAAGTTGGGGCAGATGGCAAGCTCAGGGGTCACCTCAGAGAGGATCTGCTCCTGAAAACAGTGCTTGGTTCTTCACATTCCCCTTTCCCTCACAGAGTATGGGGAAGGGGAATAGCACCATCTACCCCTACCAAAACCTTCCCATGCTCTCTGTTGCCTGGCTGTCATACCAGCCATGGTCTCTCCATGGATGCAGGCAGACCTTCCAGATGCTGACTGCCATGTTCCTAACAATTTCTCTTCTCTTCCCATTCCCCAGCATACTCTGTGTAGAGGGACTGCACTCCTGGGTGTGCACTATGCTGGGTGTGCAGGTACACTCTTACCTGTGTAGGTGACGCCTCCAAATATTAAGATAAGGTGAGGAGTCACCCTTGGACTCACCTCCGATCATTTCTTTGTGCTTTATCCTGGGTAGATGTCCCTACTCAGCACTTCTTCATTTCCTCCAGCATTCATTCTTCAGCACTCCATAGGCAACTCTGTCCCACCTGACCGGGCCTGGATTTATCCTGTTGGACACCTCTAGCCAGTTAGGGCACTAAGAATCAATGGCCCTGTCTGGTCCCCAGCCCTGAATTTTTGACATGTCAAGTACTTTCAGAATTGATTGACTTTGGAGCTGCTACGGTTCAGGAATTTGGCCATCAGTCTTCCAGTGAACAAACCAACACATTCAGCCAAACTTGAGCTTACTTTCATCAGCCAGCTGAAGGGAATTATCCATATCGACACCAGATGATAATCCGGCCCTAAAATATCTGTAAGACAAAGAGTGGAAAACACGGAAAGCTTTCATAGATATTCTGTTTAATGTTTTGTAAACTTTCCTGCTATGTTGCTAGGGGGATTTTAATACATCAATGTGTTTAAAATAGATCTCAGTGAGATGTTTGTAATTGGAGCTAATTCTTCCTCCACCCTGAACTTCCTTATTGTTCCCAGCACCATTTCATCTCCCTCCTGTCTGTAAAAGACCCTCTTGCTGACCAACTTCCTGCCCCTGTATCTGTACTAGGAACTGCACAAGGAATCCTTGTCTTAATGCACTTGGATGCTGACATTGCATTTTCAGCTAGCCAGGCTTCATCTGGAGAGTGGAGTTCTTGTGTTTCCTGATGTGAGTCAGTTGTGAGGAAAGTGTTTAACCTTTTTGTCAAAGGTTAAACATATAAAAGGGGAATGTGAAGCTCTTGTATTCCTGTTGTTGCCACATTAAAGAGAGCAGCTTTCACAGCTGAGCTAAATCTTACTTTTCAGGGGGGATACTTCTTTCCGTATCCAATCCAAAGATGCAGTTTACTGCACTTGTTAAGGGAAGTGTATGTTTGATCAGGGCTATATGACAAGGTCATTCATGGACTGTTTCCATTGTTTTTTTCATCTTGCTAGTCCTCTCTGCCTTTCTCAAAGGATTTGAAGAGACTTGGACAGGCATTTGTATTAAGTGAGACAATTAGAACTTTTCAAAATGGTCCATTTGTATAAAATATAAAGATCTTCAAAGCAAAATAATTAGCAAGCATTCTTTAGCTTGAAAGCAAAAGAATTTGGCACTTCATTTGCTTATCGACACCATATTATTTTAATCCATCTTTCTCCACTGCTTGGCTGAGTATACTGGTTTCTTACCTGTAATTACCAAGACTGATGACTTAGCTGTGTTACCTACAATCACATACCTCTTTCCCCTGACTAAGTATTTAATGGCATACTCTTGTCATGATCTAGATTACTCTGTCAAAGAGCTCATTCCAGTTTTACTCTGTGTGTTGGCTGCTTCTGCCTTTTGTGAAGCATAGGAACACAAACCCATTTTTATTGAGAGGTAATTCCCCAGGTGACCTACTGGTTCTGCACCAATTGCCCCACTGATAATTTATCAGTGTTGTTGTCTTTATGGTTGGGTCTGAAATATCCCACTGTAATCAACTGACTATGATTACCCAATGAGTCGGAGAGAAAGCCAGGAACAGACTGAAGGTTTGCTCTTGGATCTTTGTTGCTCAAGGCCTCCATTCTAGTGGATAATTAGAATGTTCTTCTGTGGTCTGTGTTCTTCTGCAGCTCTCTAGGATTGTGTCAAAAGATCCACACAACAGTTTTTCTGGGCTGGAAAGATATAGTCTTGAAAGGGAAAAGAGTATAAACAAAAGATAAAGGATAAAGAAAAATTAGAAACGTCATTCCCAAGGGAGTGTTCTCGACAATCTATTAATTTTGCATTGGTGAGTTCATAACTACTTCCAAAAAAATGTCACAAACTCTTAGCAGAGCTGCTTGAACCTCTGCTGATGAATTGAAGGAAATTTGTTCTAAAGAAAATACATCACATGAAGTTAACTCACAATACAGGATCAGCCAAAAACAACACCACGGAACAGGAATTCCTTCAGTTTAACAATACCATAATCTCATTGCAGGCTGAGCAGTAACTTTAGAAACTGCATATGTAACACCTTCCCTTACAGTTAAAATTTGGCAGTAGTGACTTTAAAAAAAAGATCCTAAAACTAACCTCAATCTTCAGCCTGGATGCATTTGTTTCATTAAGAGGATTTATGAGTTAACCACTTACAAAATCCAATCACTGTAGTGTTAAGGTTCCTATGTTTTATTCCAGGCGTGTATGTAATGTGTTATTCAAAATACACTGCAGAATAGTTCAAAGCTGACTCTGTGAGTGCTGCATGAACTGTGGAGGAGGGCTGATTTTCCACTGCTCTGTTATGTGCTTCATCACTGTAGTTCTGTCTCCTCCTGCAAGGCAAACCCGATCTGACTGTGCTTTCCTTAATTACATCACTTCCATTGAAAGGAGGAAAGTAACCACTGTGAATCATGCTGTCAAAAACCCAGGCACTACCTTCCATGGTTCTTCATTTACATTACAATTAAGAGCCTTTTGGTCCCAAAAACTAATTCCTTGCAAATCTGGGGCAAAAGAGCTCTGTGTGAGGACTGCCTGGGCTCCAGAATTGGTGGTAATACAATGTTAAGGCAGACATAGCATAGAGCAGCTGCCACAGCTCCTGGCCTGCAGTAGTAGCTGTGACCTCCTCTTTTCCTGTATGGAATGACTGTGACAAACAGACCTGGTTGCAGATCAGTAGGACAAACACAGACCTGTCTCCTTGGGCACACGACAGCTCCTGCTCTTTGCCTGCTACAGAAGGAATCGCTGCACCAATACCTGCAATTCCTGCACATGGCTTCTCTGGACTTCCTGCACCTCCCAGGCTCTGAGCCTCCAATGGAAGCATAGAATGGTTTGGGTTGGAAGGGACCTTCTGGAGCATCTCATTCCAACCCCCCTGCTATGGGCAGAAACATCTTTCACTAGACCAGGTAGCTTAGAGCTTCATCCAACTTGGCCTTGAACACTGCCAGGGATAGGGGATATATAACAGTAATCCAGGAACATCCCTGGGCTGGGATTTGTTCCATCCGACTAAATGTGTGAGTTAGGAGTGCAGTAACACCAGGTGCTGTATATTAATGGCTCAAGATGTTATGGAGATCTACAACAAAGATGCTGTGATATTAGCAGATCTTTTGGGCAAGGAGGAGCAGGAACAGGTTGTTTATTTGAGCAGGGATCTTTTCTCCCTTTCTTCCTCCCCACTCAGAGCTCTGCCCAATCAGATTCTCAGATATTGGACAGAAAGCCCACTAAAACCCAAACAAGACAACTAAAAAGGGTTCCAAATGTTTTTCTGATTTGCAGAAACCTGGTTGAGGCATTTTGAAGATAGAACGTTGCTAGAATGACAGAAAGTCATGGGGCTTATATTAGGGAAGGGAGTAAAAGGATGACAAAACCCACACCGTTATTTCCTTTAGGACAGGAGGCTTCACAGGGAGAGAAGCCTGTGTGAAACAAAGTGATTATTTCTGCTGCTGTCATTCTGAGCAGTATGGGCAGTATCAGAGCCTCCACCTTCATTCAGTGGAGGTGAACAAACACCCACTTAAACAACCATTTAGCCTTTTCATTCACAGCATCAGGACATCCTCCTGTGTTTAGCCACAGACTACCAAAACCCTGTGTGTATTTGTCAGCGGTGCAGAACTTTTTTCCTTACAGACATAGGACAGTTTCCAATCAATTTCAGCTAGAAAGATGAATTGGAATTGGATTTGAAATGAGACAACCTGGACTCATTTCCCAATTCTGCCATGTACATCTTGCAGTCTTGGGCAAATCTTAGCTCTGTCTGTTCTGAGCTATTTGGGGCAGGCACTTTCTCATTTCCTATGCATGCATGAAGTGCTTAGCACAAAGGGGACTCCAACCACGGATGAGTAACCAGTAACAGATGGTTATAACTTGTCAGTGTGACTAGGTATTCCCACTCTGATAGTTTTTGCTAGCAATTTTCATCTTCTAAGAAATCTTGCCAACAGGCCAAAACTGGAAGTAAAAGAAAAATTAAATGAAGGATGCCATTTTCAAAATGTCTCTTTTTCCAGATCTAAAATTTTGAAAATACTTTCTGCTGAAGGAGCTGAGACACATTGGACAAACTGGCAAAGTCTTGCTAAAGCCAAATGTCAGTGCTGTGCTGACTTAAATCCACAGTAAGCTCATCTTTTTGACTTCCAGAAATGGCGTAAAGAACTCTTTTGGGACAGATATTTCCTTAATCTCTCACTTGCATTTACTCAAATGAGCTTTTCACAATTAGGAGTTTCCCTGTTTGGCAGCACTTCTGCATTGTCACAGGCAGAGATGACATAATAAACTACTCTTACGCATATTATGGAGCTATTCTGAGTAAAAATAGTGACCCTCAGCTTTAATCTTCGGAACTTCGCGTCTCGGTGCAGCTATTCTGATGGCAGGGGTGAGCAGATCTGGCTAAGGCAGGAAACAGATGTATCCTCTTATTCCTAACATAAATTTTTGGGGGTTTATTTTTTGGTTAGCTGCACTCCTAATCTCACTTTTGATCGAGTGCAGAGGAAAAGTGTAATTAGTGAAGTATTAGTGTTATTATTATTTCCTGACATTAACTCTCCTGCTACTTGTCCATCCTTTTCTCAGGCCCAGCAAAATGGTGTGTGGCTTTAACAGCTGAAGAGCATTTTTTATTGCTGGTCCCTCTCTGAGCTCTGAAGTTCACTGCCTTCACTCCGCTGAGCTATGTGGGTGGTAAGTGCCTTAGAACAGTATAGCTTAAGCAGGAAGTGGAATATGTTTTATTAGTGGAGTTTTTGTCGTTGGAGAACTGTTTTCCAAATGCACTTTTTTTTTTTAATCTGCAAAGCAGATACAAATGTAGTTTATAACAACTATCTTACTGTACAGCAATGTATAATAACTAATATCTATGAACATGGCTGTTGTGGTTTTAAAATTAACGAGTCAATTTTTAACATGGTCAAAAAAATGCATAATTGCAATTTGGCTTAAGCCATCATTGAGGTGGCCAAGGCACAAAAAGAAAGGAGTCAATTTACCCAAGATCCCAGCCAGGAACTGGCCCCTCATCCTCTGAAGGTGAGACCTACAATTAAGAACAGGAAGTTCGTCCTGCCCATCGCTTTCCATGAGAATAAGTGCCCCAGCATTTCTGACACCTCTCTACATACCCTATTGCAAAAAGCATAATCATTTGTTGTGCAGCAGGCAGTACAAGCACATCCTTCCCTCCTAACATCTGGTCTGGATAGATACTCCAGGGACCATGAGGAGATCCAGAATGGGTTTTTTTTTCCCTCTCCCTCTTTCACTCTTTTTTTTCCCCCAGCTATTACATAATACTTGATTTTTGGCAGCTGTAGTTATCCCTGGTGAAAAGTTTTTGTTCCCTAAGCAGTAATGATAGTACTTCAGACCATATTGCAAACATGTAATTTTTTTATGCAAACCTGCTACATGTGTACCTTTTTAGTTACTGTGGTATTGTTCTCAGTATATCATAACTCTACAGTGTTAGATAGTTATGAAGAGATATCCCTCCTGTAATTTCATTTTCTTAAGAACCAGAAATTTATTTTGAAGGCAACATTTTCTAAGAAAGACAAGTTTTATTTAAAGCATCTCTGTATTCAAGCAGAGATAACAATTCAAGAGGCAATCTAGTCTATTTTCATAAAACTTTTTAGATCTTCTGTCATCATATTTAATTGGCTTTCATTGTGCTCAGCTGATTTTGATACATTTTGACACCTTATTTAAAACCCACAATTACAGGTTAGAATCATTATGGCCACTGAGGCAAATTCAGTTCTGAGGCAAGTCGGTGAAAATCAAGGTAACGGAGCAATCACACGTGCTTGCAACACTCCTGGATGTTTCCCTTCCAGCATCAGGGCCAGACACAAGTGAATGCCCTCCTGACAGGCTGGGAGCTGAGCCTGCATGTGGCAAAGTGGGAAGTGCACAGCTGTACAGCTGTCTGCACACACTGCAGCAACAGCCCCCTGGGTAGGTGGGCACTCCTCTCTCTCAGGCATGGGGATGAGCAGTGGTGAAACATGGAACCTGCGGAGCAGCTGGAAAACAGCTACACGCTCTTGTATCACTATCATTCCTTAGACTCTTGAACATGAAGGGAAACCACTCTCTTCCACACTTGCATTTTGTTACGCTTATTGCTCAAAGACATGTTGCAAACTCCTAGTTAATCTTTTCAATCTCTCTGTCCCCATGGAAACTTTGGATGGAAGGGAATAACAGCACAGTATCAGGGTTGGCAAGGTTGGGAAAGACCTCTGAGATCGTAAACCTAACCATTAACCCAGCTGTGGTTCACCACTGAACCATGTCCCCAAGTGCCACATCCACACACTTTCGGGGATGGTGACTCAAGCACTTCCCTTGGCAGCCTGTTCCATTGTTTGATAATCTTTCTGGTGAATAATTTTTTCCTAATATCCAATCTAAATTTCCTGTGGCATAAATTCAGGCCATTTCCTCTTGTCCTATCACTTGTTACCTGGGAGAAGAAACTATTTTAATTTTTTTTTTAAACACACCAATTTGCATAGATGCTTCCTTTAAGAGCTTCACTATTAAATCAGCATTGCTCGTCCTATTCAATATTCCCACTGAAAATAAGGACAAAGAGGAAGAAGAATGGGGATGCTGCATAGAACAACCTGCTGGCCATTGCTAGAAAATATAGCACCTTGTGTCACATGGGTCACAACTCCCTGCAGGCTGGGGGCAGAGTAGTTGGAAAAGCTGCCTGGTGGGACAGTTCTCAACACAAACTGTTCAATTAATCCAAGTATTTTAGTTTTGATTGCTAAACCAAATCTGTCTACATATATTCGGGGGACCCATTCAGAGGACCTGCCTGTTTTTGCAGCCATAGTTTTGTAGACGAACTCTGATCTTTTAGATGAGACACCTCTAAGAGTCAAAATTTTGGGGATCAAAATGTGCTGGGTTTTTTTTCTATGGGCTTGTAACAATCACAGCATGCTCAGTATTTTGGGGGTGTGATAACATGATGCAGATTGGAAAGGCTTCATGTTACATCATCTCTGGTGATTGAAAGTAAAAATTCTTGAATTGGGTGGAGAAAGAATTGTTACCGTTCCCTGCCACCCTGAAATTATAAATGCTTGGAAAACTCCCAGAATGATACTGAAGTGCCTAAAAAGTAAATATTTATTCTCCACATAAATCTTTTGGATCTGTCAGTAGCTGAATTTGATTATTCTTCTCTTGGTTTCTATTATTTGACTGGGTATTTGCAGACAGATGGCCTCTTACAGTGTTAATAAAAACAACTTATGTAGAACGATTGGGCTATATAGTAATTGGGGAAATACTGAGGATTAGGAAAGAGAATAGCCTGCCAAAATCTAGTGTCTGTTTATACACATTTAATTCCTTCTTATAGCAAATGAAGCTTTTCTTCTTCAGATATGTTCAGTTACTCTGGTCAAGTAAGGCTAGAGTTTGAGATACTGAGGAACTGAGATTTGTAGGTCAAACTCATCTTCCTGTCACATTTCACTGGTATAACAAAGAAAAGTGTATTTTTTAGTTTGATTTTAATAGCCAAAATCCCCATACTTTTGAAATTGTGTCAGCAAATCTCTAAAATGCTATGAACTTCAAATGATGCAAGAAAAGCTGGGAAGGAGCTGAGCTGTGAATGGAGTTAACCAAAAGGTACCTGAATTTCTGTTCCCTAACAACTGGGGACCCCAGTCTCCCTTTTGCTTTGTACTGTAGCATCCATTCTGTTTGTTGAAAATCTTTGTAATCACAACTGTCACCCAGTCTTACATAATAAAAATGTAAAGAAGGAAAGTTTAACAAAGAATTAAACCAGATTAAACTTTGTTACAAAATCAGCACAAACATTTGGTGAACTTTATCAAGATGCAATGTTTTAAATTTGTTGAGGGTATATGATGTGAAAAAACCACCTCTGCTTTTGCAATAATGCCATTAGTTTCTCCTCCTCTTCCTTCTCTTCCCTTGAAAGAAAAATATGACCAGCTTTCTCTGGTTTAGGTTTTTAGGTAACTCTGGAATGAAATGGCAAAATTTAGCCTATAAGCATGAAGCATTTTGAAACATTCTCATAGGTGAGGGAGCTGCAGGAGGGGGCCTAGAGAAGCCTCCCCTAATCTACTGTGGCAAAGGCTTCTATTAGCTAGAACTGAAGGGAAACTGGAAGTCAGTCTTCCCTCCTGATCACAGAGATTTGCAATGTGGCTGTCTACACCTGAGCTAATTTTTCAAACATCCTTGAAAACCAGTACAGAGAAAGAGGCACTTTTAGGATGGTGTCTGACCAGGCACTTCCATCAGATGAGTTGTACTGTGCCACCAAGTAGCCTTTTTTTATCATGGGCAATTAAAGTAGCCTGCAGTGACTCGTTCAGGCACACTCGTCCCCATTACAGGTGCCTCTCCTTGGTCATCTGCATCCCACCCTGCTGCCTGCTGGTGGATGGTGGTTCTGAATACCACAGCGTGTTGATGCTTGTGCTGGAGCAGACTGGGCTTTTCCCTCTTGGCTGTTGATGCTCAAGACAGAATGCATCCTGTGATGAAAGGAAATCATGCACAATGCAGTTCAAAGTACCAAAACTGTTTGCTGAGCTGGCAGGAAATTTAATTTAGCACATGGAACTTCATGCTGCAAAGATTAAATATTCTTATTCAGATGAGAATGAAAACCTTGTGATTGCCTTATCAACTGAAACATGTGTAGGACTTCCAGTAACCAAGCCATAAAAGCACTGATATGCTTGTGCACTTTACAAAGGTCTTCCTAATCCTTCCTCTTGTTCCTCTGAAAATGGTTTCACTAAGAAAGGATGATTGCCTGTACTACTGGCATAACCTCACCCAGTTTGCAGTTCATCATATTACTGATACCAGTTCAGCTCAACAGAGTCAAATGGGTGGGGTGCAAACAAGGGAATATGAGATCAGGGCAGGCTGGTAAGTTCCCTCTTTCTTGCTCTTTAGTTTCTTTTTCCATAAAATTCCCCAGGCTTACATAAAATGATTCTGGTATTTAAAAGTCTGATTTAACTTTTGAAGAAAGAAACATCTGTATTTTGCTTCTTGTTGAATTGTGTTCTTTCACACAGAAAAGTGTCACTGTCAGGATCTAACCATGTAGATGCACTACAAGCTCCTATATTTTCACATCCTAGAACCCTGAGCTGCAGATTGGATGCTGCAGAAAACCTGCTGGCAAGACTCTGGGAAACCATTACTACATGCTTAGCATGGTGTTATTCTCTTCTCCTGTTCTTCCCAAGGCTGCTGCTACTGGCCATTGTGATTTAGAGGATATCAGGCTAAGAGGAGATTTGATGCCATCTCTCAGGCCTCACTTCCTGCAGAACACAAGCACCTGCCACAGTAGCAGAGCTGTCACTTACTCACCTGGTTGACCCAGTGTGGCCAGTCCCACCAAACTTGTCAAATTCCAAGTAACACAGCCCTGAAGTGGCACACCACGGTCCCTGGGATAGCAAGGCTGGGTGGCTTCGTGCTCAAATGCAGGGAGTCAGCCAGGGGAAAATTCACTTGAGCAAGGCCAACACCAGCAACGCTCATGAGACTGAAGAGCAGCAGAGCTGAGCAGAAACAGAGCTCCCACTCACAGAGGTCCTATCAGGGTCCTGTGACAAGTGGTGTGGGTGTCTGTGCTCCAGATCCTCTTCCTGCCACTATCAAAGTGTGCTTATGTCGGAAGGACCTGCAGAATGCTGCTTCAGTAAAAGCCACCGGAGGAAGATAATACAGAATTTCCTTAGCAGCCTATTAAAAGAGAATATTAGTAATATTTATAAGAGTATTAAGAATAGCCATGTAATTTCCAGTTTTCACAAGAGATCAAACCATTTTTAGGGTGCCTTGTGAAGGCAGTCTGGCATCATTTTCCTGTCAGGAAGTTAGAGCAGCATTTGTAGGCAACATACAGAAAGCTGAGTGCTCTGCATTATAGTTCAGAAGATCAATAGATCCCTTTGTTCAGGGATCCTGATGTTAAAAGAAGAAATTTCTTGTTTATGTGCTGCCTTGGCCTATTAGCCTTGGTTGTTACGAATAAAAGTTCTTTCAGAGCTCTCTGAGTGATCAGATTCTTCATCATCTTTCTATAACCAGCAAAGCATTAGATAGAACAAAAATAGAGAAGAAAAATAACCTCCTAAAGTCTGCTTTTCTACAGGTAATGTATCTTTGAGTATGACTTTCAAAGTGGGTAGAGAAAACCTTTCTGCTTGGCATGGAAATAAATAGTGGAAATAATAAAAAATCAGGAAATATTCTTAGCTTATCAGTTCTATGGGTGTATTAGCAACCTAGATGGGAATAGTTTTCATGATGAAAAGTTAACTGTGCATGTTTCTGAGCTGTTATTGCAAAATAAGAGGAAAGGGGAAGTTTAATAACTACTGGTTTGGGTTGGGCTCCTTTCTGTGCTTTTACATATCTTTTAACAGCTGTGGGCAGGGGACCATGGAGCGGACATGTTTCTGTTCTCAAATGGAAAAAAATAACCTTCAGAAATTTTCATTGGACAATATTCAAAAACTGAGAGCATTTAAATTTTTCCTCAGGCAAGAAGCCATTTTACAAAAAGACAAATTGCAGGAACCACCCAAGCAGACCAAAATTTTCAATAATTCTTTTTTTAGGTTTGTTTTAACATAGTCTTCATTTTCACACTCAACCTATTGGGTGTGAATTCATCTGATTTCACAATTTTGGTGTGACCTATTTCACACCCAACTTATTAAACAGCACTGCAAAAAGAACTTTTAGATAATGAGAAAAAACTGATTAATAAAATAATATTTTAGAGGAAAGTCACCATCTTGCAAATGTGGATGTTTTAAGTTATGTTAATAAACGTTTAGGTTTGGCCTCCTACAGAGGAATATATTGCTTTTTCATAAGTTCTGGACGTGTGCAAGTCCCACTGGAGATGAGAACAGGTGCTACTTTGAAAGTCAAATTACGTTTCTAGAAACTTATAGATGGATTCTGAGGTACAGATTTTCTTTCTAGAGTGGGCAACTCAGGGCTAGCTCAGCTCCTAATACAATTAAGCCTTCTAAAAATCTTTTCTCATGGACTCAGACTTTTAATATGAAAATTCAGTTTGCTTTGCTCAAGAGTCCACACTGTTGCTGTCTCTCCATGACAGCTGATGTGGACTGGAGGGAAATGTTTAGCAGAACTGTAGTGTAGGCAATGCCAGAGAGGCTCATTCTTGTGTTTTTGGGAAGCACTTCAAGACAGCAGTGCGGCAGAGCATTTAGTTCATGCGTTATACTCAAGCCCAGATGCAGCCACATTGTCTTCAAAAAATTGGGTAAATGATGCAAGTGGAAGAAAGAGCTGAGAGAACTCTGCCAGATCAGAGGCTGGCAGGGCAAACAGTCAGACTCAGGCCAACTGGAGCTTTTTTCCTACACAGTGGGACCCTCTGCTCCAGCTTCGATTCTTTCTTTACCATCCTGTGCCACACCCCCTCTTCAATTCCCAGAGCCTCCTCAGAAAGCATCAGATCTCTTTAGTGACTCAATTAGCTGTTTGTTTGCCCACGGCACTGTGCTGATGTTTCCAGAGTCCTCTTGCGAAGCTCTCCTTTACATTATTTGGTGCCATATAAGGGTCTTAATTTTTATAAAGGTTACTTATGGACACTGGATTTTTTGCTAATTCTTGCTAATTTCATCTGGCTGGGGCTGACGCCAACTCTCTGCCTTGCCTGACCTCTTGTGAAGAGGAAGCAAACTGATCCTTTGTTGTTTTTTTCACAACTGGTCTCCAGAGGAGAAATTCCCAATTCAAGCTGCAGTGCTCTCCAATGCAATTCCCTCCTGACGCCCTCGTCCAGCCTCCCTTTACTGTAAATTGCAAAGACTTCACTGAGCTGGAAGCCTCCCCTGGCATCGTGCACGTAGCAGAGTGGCATTTTCACACAGCTCCCTCCTGACCCAACTGTGGCTATGGAGACTCGGAATAGGGATGGTTGTGGAGACTTTAAATGGGCTGGAGACCTGTGGAGGATGGGTGCAGTTGCAAAAGCTACCCAAAGCAAGGAAGTCAGATGTGCAAGGGAGACCAACAGCAGCATCAGTGTCAGCACTACTGAGTCATCTCCCTGTTGGAACCAAGCACAACAGTGACAATGCCCAGCCAATGCCTTCCTTGTAAAGAAGTAATTTATTTTTCCCCCTCTGTAAGATGAAGGTCTTCCTTTCTTTAAGCTCATGAAACCACCCTCTGTTTCCTGAGTTCTGTTGCATTTAAGCAACTTGTGTGTGTTACATCGCAGACGAGTTCCTTGGTATTTATGCAATGGGAAAAAATTCAGATGAGTAACCTTGTGTTTTATGACTCAGCAGACATCGTCTCTGTTTCTGGCTCTCACACGATCTCTTTCTTCAACCTTGGGCAAGCTCCTTAATCACTTATTGTGCCATCTCTAAACAACTTCCCTTATCTGTGTCTCCTCTCCATCACTTCCTTATTGCAGATGTTATCCTACATATTCGTGTAGCACCTACCAGCAAAGAAACTTTGCTCCTCATAATCCCAAGGCATCAATGGAATTAAGAGTAACATTTTGTGAATGAAACCACACCATTTCCTCATCCTTTAGCATGTCCTCTGGATGTCTTCCAAAAATTGCCAAACTAGAGAGCACTAATAAGAATGTATCTCCTGTCATGTAGTTTGGCTAAAGGTTCCAGAAATAGGGAACTTTGAATGCTGAAAGACTCAGCACAGATGCCGTGCCGGCAGGGAACGAGGATGCAAAGGGAGAATTGGAGCCATGAGCTGCCTGGCAGCTACTGCAAAGAGCGAGGCTCTATTTATTCACTGTAACACTCTCTGTCTCATCTTCTTCCTGCCAGAGTGCTGTGCATAGGTGACAGAACCCAGAAAACGCACTTAGTTGCCTCCCCATATGCTTAGAGTTCTCAGGAGATACTTTTCCCAGGGGTCTGCCTCCTGTAAGACATTCCCAGGCACAGATCAAGGAAAGGGAAAGTGAAATACTCCCTAAAGAGCTGCCTTTGCAGATGTTACAACATATGAGACACCATGAGGTGCCTCTATACCTGTACCTCCAGTAAGCACAGTGCCACATAACTGAAAAGCAGTTCTGAAGCTCAGGAAAAGCTGACAGCAGCCATAGTAGTGGGTTTGAAGAAGAAATAAATGCCAAAGACAGGACTAAATGAGAGAATCCCTGCTTCTCAATCAGTTTCAGACGGGCCCAGTTTTGCCACTCAGAGGCAGCTGGGTGGGACTGGTCTCTTTTGGCAGCTCCCAGGGGCTTTATAAGCGTTTGCATGGCAGTACTTCCCTGTTTGATCTGCTCTCCCAAGCAAAGCTTCTGTACTGAGACCCAGCGGGTTCCTCAGCACTGCAATGTCTCCTGCAGCCTGAGGGAACTCCCACCATCTCCCCACGGCAAGCTGCTAAGGTGCGTGGGATAATTCTGCTTAGGAGGTAGCCCAGGGTTAGGAGACAAGAGGATAGCACAGTCTTTCCAGAGTCCTGCTCCTGGAGAGGGATTTCTGTGGTCTGTTATGAAGTGCTGGATGTTTACATTTTGCTTTTCCTGTTGGAAGAAATAGATCTGGCAAACAGCCAGCAAGCTATTTCTGGAAAACTACTTTCCTGGTAATGAAAAGCACCTGGGCAGACTTTCCTTGTCCAAACAGCACTGTCTGGCCAGGCCAGGCTTTTAGGGTCAGGGTTTCAGTCACTGAACAGCTTTAGCAGTGGCAGGAGCTCAAGAATTCAAGGTGTTCCTTCTTTACCTCATGTATCTTGAATGTTGATTTGCAACCCAAGTGAAAGATGACAAAGGACTGAATGAAAGTCTGTGACCTCAGAAAGTGTCAAAAGCTCCTCAAACCCAGGCTTTCCTTCTGGCTCTGCCAGGTGTTCAAAGATCATGAGAAGAACTTAGAAATCATCTGTTCTTTGCCCCACCCCTCCCACCTTCTGGGTTATGATTCTTTAGGGAGCTTTCGGATCATTTTTCAAGATCCAACCATATTTCATTTTAAATAAAAGCTTGGAGTCTTTCCCGCTTGTGACGCAAATGCAAGTCCTTCTGCAAAGAAAAAACCCACTGCCATGAGGTTGGCAGCCACACTGTTAAAGGTGCTGCTGCAGTAGTTGAAGTGAAATTAAATCAGAGAAATTGAGATGACTGCAATTATTTATAGTTGGCTGGAAGCAAGATCAGACTTTGCACTGCATTTAGGCCGCTGCTACTTCCTTACTAGCTGTACTAGCCAATGGGTGTCTCTTAGAGAATGCATTGCGGCTAGATGCTGATGTCTGGGGAGGGCAGGGGGACTGGCAGGGCCTCCTGAGAGCAAGGCTATCTGTTGGCTAACAGCTGCCTTCCAGCTTATTCTCCCAGAGCCTAGGTGGGACAGTAAAGCTCACATGGCCAAAGCAAGTGCTGTAGCTACTGGGATTCCAAGAGGGAACATGGCCCACATTTGTGGATAAATGAGTTATAGAAGTAACAGGACATGGATGGCAGTCTGTTGCGTCCGGAGGAGGAGGGCTGAGGAACAAGGGGAGGCAAATTAGGGAATCTTCTTGGCGGTGGTCCTCTAGAAAGGAATAGCACCACCAATGACTGCTGAATAAATTCCTCACCTCTTCTGTTTCTCTGCTAAAGTTCTTGCTTTTCTTTTGCCTATGCCTGTCTTAACTTCTACCTCAGCCCATGCTTTTATACAGCACCACATCAGAAAGGCCAGTTCATACAAGAAAGAGAAGGAGTTACTCCACCAAATCTTTAATCCTCTAAAGAAAAATCTAAATTATTTCTCTTATCTATAAGGCTTGTTTAGAAAATCAAAACTTCTAATGAGCATGCAGACAGCAATCAAGATTAATCTTTCTGTATCTTAAGACCTGGGCAAGTTAAAACCTGAGGACCTCTTGAGAAGGAGAGCAGCAAATACAATTTTGATAGTTAATCAGAATCTCTTGGTTACTCAGATCAACATATTCATGGTTTTAACTTTAATTTTTGCATCATCTACCTTTAGACAAAGACTTACTGTGTCCTGGAGATACATACTCCTTGTAGAATCAGAATTGGCTTATAGACTAGGTAAGATTGATGTTGCAACAAATCATTTAAATTGGGTCGTAGTTATCTCACCAAACCATATATTAATAGTAAAAGCAAGATCAAGTTCTGGCGAAGAAAAAATACGCTTTCTAGAAGAGAAACTTAATCAGTTTTATTCCCCAGATTAATTAAGTATGCTGGATATAGGAAATGAATTAATTTTGAAAATGCTCCATTATAATTCCCTCTGATAATCACTAAGAAGCATAAGCACATCCTCCATTATCTCCTGCTTTCCTCAGCTACAGGGATTAGAAATCATTCAAAAGGACACACTGCTTTGAAACTACAAGACACCGACCTGCCTGGGACCCAGGCAAGGCTGGTCACATCGTTGTACGAGATGGGCGTGGTGAGTACTCTCATGACAATGATCTTTTTCCCTGCACCTGCCATTAAGTGTCACTCTCAGAGTGCGTTAGCACAAAGAAGCCAGTGACTGAGAGTGAAGATTTTAGTCCTAGCAGAAAGCCTCAGCACTGTCTGCTTTGTCAAAGATGACAGCACAGTCTGACAGAAAACCCATGCAATGTGTTTGTGGCCTCTACTGCAGTGCTTACCCACAAGGATCCCAACCTACCTCTGCTTAGTGCAGTAGCAGCAATGCTCCTTCAACAAGAAAAAACCTCCTAGTTTCAATGTTTTCTTGCTTTCGACCTCCTGATTTCATGTTCGGGACAGTTTCTTTTACTCCTTATCAGCTGCTTTAAATCTTTATCACCTTGCTTTGGTGTCACCTGGAGGTATGAGTTTTGTGGAGAAATAAGGCAATAATTTTCTGCCATGCCCTTGATATCTGTTTCCCCCTCACCCTATTCTCTTCCTGTTTCCATTCTCCCTGGCCACTGTAATTTCTTGCCAAAAAAGGAGAGGTTTTGCATTGACACAGTTAATTTGAACAACTGTACTGCTGTAAGACTACATATAGTATTTACCTGAAAGGAGTTACGTGCTTAATCTCTCAACTAGAAACAGAGGTGACAGGTACAGCTTCTCTGCCAGGCACTCACGGGGACTAAAAGACTGCAAAACCACATCACCTCTGCAGAGAACACAGTCCACAGAGCCATCGCCCTTCTGCAAGGTGTGCCTCAGAATTACTCTGCTCTTCAGCAATGAATAAAGAGGACAAGTACAGAAAGTAACAAATGATTCCTTGTTTTCATAACCTGTAAAGCTGTTGCAACAACTTGTATCTGTATGGATGCACTCTGGGAAGTTCAGGATCTTTCAGAAAAAAGGAAGTTTTCCCTTTTGAGACGACAGATTATTCACCCAACCTTTTAAGCTGTCAGGTATAAAATTAACTTGGACTATTGCTGGTGAGTGCCTATTGAAGCAGATTGAATCTAATCCATCAGTTTTTATAAGGATTTCTACCTTCCACGGAGATTGTTAGTTGTGGATGTGGCTCCCTTGCCCTTTGGACTCTTGTTTTCCTGGGGAGCAGAAGTACTGTTCAGAACAGCCTGTTTAACTGAGGACTTGCAGGTGGAGGAATGGCACACACAAACGAATACTCCTAAAAGCAATCTGCTGGTGCATCGATGTTCTCATGCAAGAAGAACACAGGGGAACAGCAATACTTCATTATTTGACATGTAGTTTATTATTTCACTTACTAGAGTTCAGTGAACATTCATTTAAAAGCTTTTCCCAGTAGCATCAGGAGGCTGTACAGCACTGACTGGATTCAAGTGGTAGATGGAAGGGAGTTAGTTTTAAAAATGGGTATTTTTAAAAATGTTACCAAAACCCAGAAGCTGGGATTTTTGAAAAGGATGTCTCAAGCTAGGCACTTGGCTCTCAATGAGATTTGAAAGGCCAGCATAAGAAGTTGGCCAGCTAAGCCTCAGCATGTCTTAAAGGATGTTTAGGGCTGTGGTGCCACAGTAAATAGCAGGCTGTTGCCAAAACATCATTTCCAGTCAGACAGGACAAGTAAACGAACAAAGATCAGAGCACATCATCAGGCATTAGAATTACAAGTGCAGGGTTGCAAATTCAGAGCCAGGGAGTTCAACCATGATAGCTGGGATGTGAACTGATAATTTTTGATGTCAAGTTTTGTTTTCTTCCCAGGCAAATGTCTTCCTAGCCTTCTTGCCATCTTGCTGTTTAAGCTAAGGGTTGCTGCCAAGCTGCTTGAAACCATCCCAATTCAACTACAGCAATTAATAGGACCTGATATCCACCAAGAAAAGCCTTAAGATACCTTTCTGATGTACAGTGATGGATACAAGCACTTCAGGGATTCAGTCTCACCTCTTCCTTTTTGCCTTTTTGCTTCCTGTCATTTTTTGCATATCTTTCTAAAACAGAGATATTTACCTTAAAGCAGGCATTTGTGCAGAAAAATACTGGTTATGTGTAAAACAGGCCAGTTGCAGTCCAGCCAGTAGTTTTATTGCTCAGAAAACTGCTTCTCCCACTTTTATGATATTGCCAAACATACATTGCCATGAAATTAGTTCATGCTTCAGTACCATCTGTTAAACAAGCACAAGATGATGTGCCTATATTTTAGGGGGAATCTCTGCAATGGACCAAAAACTAAATGACCCTGAAGATGCTAATTGCTCTCCTAGGATGTCCATAAACAGTCCTTTCCTGATACAGTTGACATGCATCACACTTGGAAGACAACTGTACTTCTGCATCATTTCTCCACATTATTATTTACAGGGAGAAGTGGGCGTAGGGTTAGGGTTTTGCTAATAAGCAAAAACACACTATAAAAGCCCAGCATTCAAACTGTGCTCTACCCTCCCACCACAATTTATAATGTCAGAAGAAAGTGAAAAGGAGGCTGACTCATTTTGTCAAAGAATTTCAGTAGATTTAATTTTTTCCTTCTTTAATGGGTATCTGTCACCTTGGGATTTCAGCGGTCATCTGTGACTCTGAGATGACAATCCTCTGATTTGGAAATCTTGGTGCTGTTTAAGCATCGGTATTTTTGCAAGGGGTGTCACAACCATGGTTTTTCTGGCAAGTTTCTTAAGGTTTCAGTGCTTAAAGGTGGCAGGATGTGTTGTAGGAGATCATGGCAGATGGGACTTCAGGACAACATAAGGTATCCAGACACTCCCTTTTCTAATGCCCTTGACAGAGGTTGCCAGTCATGCACACACCTGCTGGTTTACAGGAGGCAGGTGATTTCACTCATTCTCAAGGGCAGACTCAGCTTTTGTAATGTTTTGTAGCACCAAGTTTAGCTTGGTGTTATTTCATTTGGGTTATATGTTGTCATTTATGAGACTTAAATAGTAATTGAAACTGATTCTGCTGAAGCTTTATATGCTGAGAAAAAAATGTATGCTTTTCTTTTGTGAGCTTGAAGACAAGGACAAAAAAATTGGCAGGTGGAGAGGGGGAAATGTTTCTGCCGGCTTCTGGTACTTCCCAGAATCCTGCCAGTCACCGCTTCCTGCCTCTCTATGCCACCTCAGAGCTCTAGCTGCTGTGTGGGGCAGCTGAGCTATGGCTGTGCCCTTTGGTGATATGACAGGGACTGCCTATCCTGAGCAGGGCTTTCCTCTTGCCCTTTCTGCAAGTCTGAGTAAAATTCTGATGTATATTTATTGTGCTAGAGCCCTTTGCAGCCCATGGCACTACTCTTGGCTGAAGCCAAGTGATTGCATGGGACCTTGCATTGGTGAGACAGGCTGTAGGACCACGACTTCTCTCCTACTGGAACAAAATCCATTCGTTCCTGTAGAAGATGACCTGTTTAAAAGGCTGATGGCTGTTTGAACTCAAATCACTTACAAAAATGTTCTGTTGTATTAGAAGTAGCTCAGGTGCTATAGAATCATGCATATGCTGAGTTGGAAGGGACCCACAAGGATCCCAAGAAGTCCAGCTCCTGGGCCTGAACAAGAGAACTCCCAAAATCACACCATGTGCATTGTCCAAACTCTGTCAGGCTTGGTGCTGTGACCACCTCCATGGGGAGCCTGATCCAGTGCTCAACAACCCTCTAGGTGAAGAACCTTTTTCTGATATCCAACCTAAACCTCCCCTGAGACAGCTTCAGGCCATTCCCTCAGGTCCTGTCACTAGTCAGAGCAGAGATCCGTGCCTGCCCCTCCTCTTCCCCTCACGAGGAAGTTGTAACTGCAGTGAGGTCTCCCCTCAGTCTCCTCCAGGCTGAATGGACCAAGTGACCTCAGCAGTTCCTCATGCAGCTTCCTCTCCAGGCCCTTCACCATCTTCATAGCCCTTCTTTAGATGCTTTCTAACACCTTTATATCTTTCTTATATTGTAGCACCCAAAACCGCACACAGGACTCGAGGTGAGGCCGCCCGATGCAGAGCAGAGAAGGACAATCACCTCACTTGACCTCACCTCCCTTGACAGGCTGCTGCTGCTGTGCCTGAGGCATCCCAGGACACGGCTGGCCCTCGTGGCTGCCAGGGCAGCTGACTCAATGCTTTGGAGTGTGCTGGTCTGTGGGGTTTTAATGCATATTTTCCCTTCAATTGCTATGTGAAAGATGTCCTCCCACTCACCTGCATTCCCACACAAAGGAAGCTGGCCACTGAGTGAACTTAAGAGACTGAAGGCGTTACCCACTTCCAAAAAAGTCATTATCAGCTACGGCACTTTAAAGTCTTTTTGAAAGTTGCGTTAGGAAAAAAAAAAAGAACAAAAAATTTTTTTTCAGTTTTTCTTTGCTGGCCCCTACAGCAAACGTTTTCTTCTGCCCCTCATTCAAAATAAAACCATCCCAAACCTGGCCTGATCAGAACTCAGGGTAACTTCCCTCTCATTGTAAGAAGTGACATGTTTTCTTTGAATATCCTGTCTGTTTTGCCCTCCATCTGAAAGATGACTCTCAATGCAGCTCAGTGCACCTTTAATTCCTTGTGATGAAAGAATAAATAAGTACTGTTTAGGAGTTAAAACACTACCAGTACTGCCTGCATCTACGGGCTGTGGAGAGATTGTACCAGCAGAAACCAGGTTAGAGCCACATCCAACATCTGAAACCTTCCTGCATCCCTCATGATGGTAGGACCATCCCCAGGTGAGGCATTTAGCCACTCTCTGTTTTTTCAACAAAGCTGCTGAGGTTAGTGTCATTTTCCTCTGCTGCAATGTAAAAGGGACTTGTAATTCTGCTTGAAAGTTGCTCCCAAAAGACTCATCTCTGGGTTTGGGGGTACATGGAAGCCTGGAGGACCCTTTTAAGGTCTGAAGTGGTGTAGGTAAGAGCCAGAGCAATGTCAACCAGAAAGAGCACTTTGGGTTCCCATAGCTTCAGGGCACTGAGCAATGATGGACAGGACAGAAGTTCATTTGGAATTCTGTGTGAGTCACAGAGGTCCCATAATGTCTGAATCTGAGGACTTGCCAGGGTAAGCAAAGCCACAGCACCTCTTGGACCTCAGCCTGAAATCACAGCAGGGAGCGCTTCCTCCTTTGTGAGTGACAGTAGTAGCATACGCTGTTACATGTTACCTGTCTTGCTGAGGTAGCCAGCCACATGCTAATACACTTGTTTCTTAGATATGCTATATCCTTATGCTTTGCACTGTTTTGGATGTAAACAGTAGCCAAGGAATGTGCTACTTGCCCAGTCAGTGATGAATCCATCCAACCCAGCATCCCATCTCCAGCAGTGGCATTAGGAGATTCTGTTCAGGAAGAGCAAACAAACCTGACTGCTGTCTGAGCATTCCCAGCATCCAAATGTTACCGACTCACCTCTGCCTCCTCCCTGTTATGGACATATTGTCCATGAATGTGTCTACCCTCTTTTTGGAACTGCTCATACTATTTGCCTTTAAAGCCTGCTGTGACTAAATATTCCACAAGCTCATTGCCTGCCATATAAGAAAGCACTTTATTATAACTGTTAAATTGGATTTAGTGAACAAGTTTTTCATTCTTCTTACTTCCAGGGAGCTTTCTCCTCTCTTAATTGAAAGCTCTCAGCTTTTTAAGGCTCCCTCGATAAGACAGCTGCACCATCATCCACATTTCTTTACCTGCCCTTCTTGGAACCTTCCCTCAGTCCATTTTGTCCCTCTTGCAATGCTGAGAGCAGTGACAAGCCTCAGTCAGGATGTGAGGTGTGCCTGGGTTTTACACATTGGCAAAACCATGCTCTCTGCATTATTCTCAACTCCCTTCCTGACGATGCTCAGCAATTTGGTGCTTCTTCTGGCTGACACTGCACATTGAGCTGATGAATGAAACTGGGAATAACTAATGAGAATGTGCTATTGTGATCAAGGCTGGCTGTGATATGCAGTTAAATATGGCCATTCTGATTTTTTTTTTTTTTAAACCATATTCTATTGGCAGTCTCAAAGACGGATATTACCAGCCAGGGTAACTGCTCCAAATTGGACAGCTTTGGGTCCTATTTTTGCAGTCTTCCCTTTCTGCCCAGAGCATTAGTAGTATTCCTTATGGTGTAAACTAGAGCACCTGTAAGTAATACACACATTCTTCCTGGATTTGTGTGCAGGGCCCCAACATGACTTCAGCTTAGGTCTCTTGCTCGAAAACTTGATCATAAGGATGTGGAATCACTTCTTTCTGACACTTCCATTTGAAGAGGTTTTATGACTCAGATGCACAAATTAGCTTCCAGTGAGTTAAAAAGTAGAAGCTTTAGCCCAGAAGAAACACCTACCCAGTTTCATAATGTGCATATAGCTTTAATGAGAGCCTGTAGAATAAACAAAACTCACCTATAGAAACAATTAGGCAGTAGCAGTTGTAATTCAGGGAATTTCCAGCAGATTAGTAACAAGCTGTGAAGAGCCTGTGGCCTGAAATGCAACCTTGAGCCTCTAATTCCTAGGAAATTGTTTATGTTGTGATGGTTATTGCTGCTGAACAATTAGCACCTGGAACAACTTTAAAAAATTTGGCTTTTAATTTCTCTTTTCCATTTTCAGCATGTGAAGGCTTTTCCATTTTCCAGTTCTGGCATGAATCACAGCTCCTTGAGATCCATCTCTTCCCTGAGGTGTGCACGGGTAGCAGTGAACCCAGAGCGTGCTATAAAGGGCAGAAGCATTGATCGAAGGAAGCAACAGGTACACGTGTGATTCTCCATGGAGCTCTCAAAAACTAATCAGAAAAGCTTTTTTGGAATCCTCCTCCCAGCATTTTAAGCAGTCTGGAGGAGACAAATATTCCTTTAGAATCTGTACATAAAAAAAAAATTTGACTGCTACCTGTTTTCTTTTTTTTCCCTCCAATGAATCAAACAGAAATTGCATTTCTGCTTTATATTACAAAATAATTACACTTCTTAGTGCCTGATGTTTCTGACACTTTTTTTTTTCTTTTCTTGTGGCCACCTTCAGCCTATCTATCTGAGTCTATTCAGATGTCTATGAGTTCTTCATAGCTCACTCCTTCAGTGCAGACAGAGTCCCTGATAGTTGGAAATTGAGTACTTCCAACACCCCAGAAATGTCTCTGGAAAGGAGTCAGTCCTCTCCTCGAGGTATGGTAAGAGTCAGTCAGACAGATACCCTGAAACAGCAACAATGTGTTGCTCTCTGTGTGCCAGTTTAATGCACTGGGCATAAATCCTACTGATGGCACTGGTTATGGTTATAGTTAAATATATGCTGTAAGGTAATTGTATGCTACAATCCTAGAAATACTCTGCTTAGAGATCTCTACAAGCAAATTTAATGCAGTTCTCTGCTATTTTGGATGCTCCAGAAATGAGACTATGTCCCAGAATTTCATAGGCCTCCTGATTCAGGCACTTGACATACAAGTAGTCATATGACATACACTCAGCCACAAGTGTTAATGAGAAAGTAATTAATTACAGATTCCATGTAGCTTGTATTTGAAAAGCCCCACCAGTTATACCAGATCCAGACAGATGTGGTGTGGTAAAAGGAGTTCAGCTTCCTATACTAGTGATGTAGCTGCCCAGTTGCACTTAAGAGCAAGGAATTAACATAGCCTGAGAAATATAATGCCTCTTGCTTCTAAATTGGGTTCTGTGGCCTCTTAAATGAAGAAGAATGAGTGAACTTAAAGAGTCCAAAGATGTCTAGAGTCTGGAGATGGCACCATCAGCTTGGAGATACTTAAAATTTTAACAGGTCAGAATCCCACTTCTTGCTTTCTCAGTGCATTTAAAATTTATTTTTAATTGAATTTTCTCTTTCAGAGCTGGCTGCCATTACTGCTGACATCAGTGAAGAGATTCCCACTGAATTTCAAGGACAACTGGATTAGTTACTAGGTTTTTGTACTGGAAAGTTATGCAATTTTAAAAAGCCATGCTGTTCCCATTGGGCTGGAGCTGAGGATGACCAAGTGTGCTCGCTCCAATGCAGCTGTGGCACTTTAGGTGTAGCCCAGGCAATGCAACCCAGTCTGGCCAGAAGCTGCAGTTCTTAGACCCACTGGGGGTCTGCCCAGGCACAGGGAGCAGCTATGGGGAATTTATTTTATGAGTCAGAGCTGTAATTTCCAAATGGTAGGGTTTGATCTGCAGAAGATATGACAGCATAACAGCTTCACAGCAGCCAGTGAGACTTCTGTCAGGTGTGTGGTTTACCACGAGGAGTCTTCAGCTGGAAAACAATTCTCAGGTGTTTTGGTCTGAATGGAAAGTGTAAAAAGTTTTATTAATACCTTTTGCATAGTGTTTATTGACTCATTTCAGTACTCCCTAGCAAAAAAACCCCCACTTTTCTGAAGTAATTATCTATTACCTACAAACTTTATTGATATGAAGGGATGCCTCTATGCTGTCTAACTCCAGCTGTAGGTCTCAGCCTCCCAAACAAGGTAGGTATGTGTGTGCCCTTATAGAATCATAGAATAGTTTGGGTTCGAAGGGATGTTTAAAGGTGATCTAATCCAACTGCCCTGTGATAAGCAGGAACATCTCCAACTCCACCAGGCTGCTCAGAGCAACCACCCAACATGCCCTTTTAACATCTCCAGGGATGGTTCATCTACAACTGCCCTGGGCAACCTGTTCCAGTGATTCACCACCCTCACTGTAAAATGTATATCTAGTATCTATCCTTATACCTAGTCTGAAATGACTGTCTTTTAGTTTAGAACAATTCCCTCTTGTCCTGTATCAACAGGCCATGCTAAAAAGTCTGTCCCCATCTTCCTTACAAGCTCCCTTTAAGTACTGAGAGGCTCTAATATGGTCTCCCTGGAGCCTTCTCTTTTCCAGGCTGAACAACCCCAATGCCCTTATTCTTGTGAATTCCCATGAACTCCCGTGGAAATAGTTGCTTCCATAATGCTATGCATGTGTTTTGAGGGCTCAGAAAAGGCAGGGGAATTACAAACATGTGAGCTCAGAACTTCTGAGAAAATGAGGACTGCCAGTGTTTCCGTAATTAAAGATATGCTCTGTAAACTGTCCCTGCCTCCCCTTTTCCCTTATCCAAGATGAACGAAATGTGGAACACTTCACTGAGCCTGGGAAGTAAGTTAAGGGTATAAAAGTGATTACGTTTGATGATGTCACGTCCCTTTTGATGACATGGATAAAACATATCCAAACCCGTGCCTGGAGCGGGATGGGACTTTCTTGGGGAACTGTTTGGGGATGAAAAATGGTGCAACAAGCAGAGCCCCTCACTGCGGCAAACCCGCGATCCCTTTACCCGGCTCGGGACCGCGTGTGACCGCGGACGGGGCAGCGCTCGCCTCCGGCCGGCGGTGGGGCGGGCAGCTGAGCCCCCGGGCCCGGGTCAACCTCGCCTTACCCCTGACCGCCCGCCCCCGAGCACCGTGCCAGGGCCGGGCGGGCGGCGGGGCGCGCCCCGCGGCGCCGCTCCCTCAGCGGGCGCGCACGGAGACCGGGAAACTTTCGGAGGGAGCCACTTCCTCGCCCGGCCCGGCTTGGCGGGGGGAGATGTCAGATGCTGGCAGGGAGGGAGGGAGGGGGG